>JAVDPK010000904.1:122051-137232 GCA_034780415.1 Cichlasoma orientale | reverse complement strand
TGTGTGTGTGTGTGTGTGTGTGTGTGTGTGTGTGTGTGTGTGTGTGTGTGTGTGTGTGCGCGCGCGCGCGCGCGCGTCTGTACAGCTTTTAGTGATGTATGATTCTTTGGAGCTTTCTTAGTCATTCTGTCTTGCAGCCTCACAATTCTGCTCAGAATCAGCACAGGGTTTTATGAGACTCGTGACAGCTACTTAGATGTTTCCTTCTGTGCAGTTGAGAGAAACAGGAAGCTTTTCCACTGTTGCAGCAATCACCAAGAAGAAGAAGAAGAAGAAGAAGAAGAAGAGAGCTTCTCAAAAGCTACAAAAATGTGGCCTTTCAAAGACCCTTCAAACTCCAAACAGAAGAACGAATCTTTACGATGGGAGAAGAAATGGCAGGATTTCATGTTAGGGAACTGTTTCTGATTTAATATTCATGAGTTATATTTAGGTGAGACACAAACACTTGTGTTGCCTTTGAGGACAAATACGCTGGGGTCTAATACCAAACCCAAAGCTCACTACAGCGCCTCACAGAGGAAGTGAAACTGCATGGTTTGCCAACAGAAAATGTGTGTGTGGTGGCTTCAGCTCAGTTGCTGCACGCAGTGAGCTCTGGTACTGGTCAGATTCACAGTGTGAACGTTGATTTGCGAAAACAGACATGACAGTGATGCGTAAGGAACAACGTTGCTATATTTCGGCAAGTGGAAATTGTTAGTCGTAGGTGGCGTTTAGCCCCAAGTACTGTTGCAACTATGAGGTAGTATTTCAAATATTTACTGCAAAGATTTAGAAAGAAAAGGTGTAATTGTTGCTGTGGTAGCCATTACTTAAACTTTGGTGGGTTGCTTGTTTTAACCAAGTTCTCCTTCATTTGCACAGCTTTCAGTTCATCTTTATGCATATTTACTCTTGTTGAAAGTGGCAGGACATGTAATGCTAAACCCAGCATGCAGCAGATGGATGCACTGATCCAGCTTCTTATTCGATTCTGATCTACATCCAGATGCCTTAGCCTTGGGTAGTCTATGATACATAGTACTGATCTGATGTGGTACTTTTGGTTGCTCCCTTATTTCCCAAGCGGTTGCCACAGTATATGGAGCCACATGTTTGATTTAGCAGTTTTTACATTGGATGCTCTTCCTGACACAACCCTCCTATTTGTCCAGGCAGCGGGACCATCACTGGAAGTACACAAGCTCGTGACCCCCCCGAGGCTCAGCTTATGTCTCACAGGTTCTGTGCGCATCACCGAAGCGCACAGAGTACTGACCTGATGCCAGTGTTAATTTGTCACTGAATAAACTGCATTCCTCTCTCTGGGAATCATTCTTTTATGTGTAGGCAGGCTCAAACCTGGGAAAACAGATATTTTACATTTATCAACATTTTTCATACTCTTACTGATTTCTTCAAACCAAAATTAAAACAGATCCACACCTATCAGGACATTTCCCAGATGGGATTGTAAAGTAACTTTTAGAAAGTTATTTTGGGCATTTATTCTTTTATCAAGGAGCAAATATCCACAGAACTAACGGTATATCATAAAACAGTGGATATTGCATAATAAAGTATGCTGTTATAATCTAAAGTAATGTCTAAGCCAATGATTTATTAATTGCCCGTTTTTTTTTGTAAATAATTTTCCTGTGCCTTCGTCTTTGCTTTTGAGGTTTTTAAGTGCTGTGTAAGATGGTTTAATATCTTGTATTGTTATATCTTTGTGCTATTATTTATGTGTTCTGGCTTTTTATGGATGCCATCAACTTTTCAGGGACCGCAGATGAAAATTAGCCTGAATGGCTAAATCTGTCACATTTAGATTGCGGGCCTGAGTAAATAAAACAAACAAGACAAATAAAATAATAAACTAAATAAGATAAAGATAAAATGTATTAAATAAACAACCAAGAATAAATATCTGCTGAATTGGTATTTATAGTAAAATAATAAATAAAAACAGGACTAAATGAAATGTGCTTTTGAGGTATTCGCCTTATTTGCAGTACTCTCTCTTCAGCTCAGGGTGTGTCATTACTACATGCTGCTGTCATTTATCCTCACTCTAGTTTCAGTGAACCAGTGAGTAAAAATAAATGTGCGGAACTGACAAGAAACGGGTGAAAGGAAATAATTACTATGCAACAAGTTGTGTTAGTGTAAGTGCAATAAAAGCACCTGAAAGCAGAAAGAAGCAGACGGAAATCAGTCAGTGCAGCAGGTGTGAAAATGCTGCACCGAACTGCTGGCCTTTCGCTGTTAGCTTCCTCCACGCCATGTTAGCTCTGCAGCTAACAAGTGGAGCGCTTCCTCCGCTGTTGCTCACGTGTGGCGTTGCACACAAAGAACAACACAGAAATGAATGTAACAGATGAGGTCGCTGTCACTGATAGCAGTCTCACTTTAAGAGCAGGGACCGTAATATCCTCTTCTCCTAATACTGGATTGGTGCGTATCTTTGGGTTGTCCCTGCACAAAATACTCAATTTGATGGCATCTTCTTTGTATTAGCCACTATTTTCTGCAAAGCAGCTACTATAGCCACTCCAGAGGTGTGCCAGCGTTTCATCATTAAAACCAAGAAAGACGAACTTTTACCAAGTAACTGCAGTTATTCAGAGTAAACTGCAAACGATTAAAGGCCATCATTTAATTCAAAAGCCTTCTGTTGGAATTTAGTGTCAGTGAGTCTATCACAGTATCACATGAAGTTAATTTAGATCATGACAAACTCGTGCGTCTGGGGTGCACGCCGAGTTTACTGATGTCACAAAAAATGCAAAGCTGGCAGGAAGTTGCAGTCATCGGATAAACAAGACAAAGAAGCATATTTCTTGAAGGACTATGAAGTCAAAGAAAAGTTCAAAGATGCTGCCCCGAGCCTGTGAAACCACAAAGCCCACCCACGTCTTGGGTTCATATACTGATGCCTGAAACCGCTACAGATGTGTGACACTTTTTCCTGGTAGTGACTCTGCTGCCTTTGCAGCATATGGCAACCATGTAAGCGAGGAGGTGGAAGATGCACTCAGGTAAAGCTGGTGTGTCTTCTAAAAGCAGTAACGCCTTTACCGGCAGTTCTGTTGCTTACATTGTAGAGGGGGACTTTGCCTTCAGGCCTAAACCGAAACATGAGTTCATTTAGGGGTTGAAGTGGGATTTAGCAGGTGGGGCAACCTTAAGATCAGTTGTAGTGGCTCAGCGTGGGGAAAAGAATCACAGATCGATCATTTCTATTGTGAACTCCAGCAGATTTTCTTTGTGTACAGGTTGTGATCAGCTGACCTGTGCTGCTGCAGTATACTATTTATACTGTCTAGCCAGTATACAGTTGGTATAAAAAACTCTGGCCATGAACACCACAGCTGCTGTGCACCAGTCCAACACACAGCTTTACTGCAAACCTGCTTATCCTGCACTAAACCGCACAGTATTTTCATGCAACCTTAAAATAACACAAAGTTAGTACACCTCAGTTTGTTTAGCAGGATGTTTCATGATATGTAAAAACGTAAATTGTCAAAACACATCATATACAGATCCAATATCTGATTTAAAAAATGAGGACATTACATGCAAGCTTTAAATGTCCCGATTATCAGATGCCACTGAGCAGTCCTTACCTTCAACTCGAACCTCTCGCCTTCCTCTCCTGTCCTGTCTTTCTTGCATCTTTCTCCATCTCTGAGCGAAGTTATTTCTCACTCTTTTCTCTCCCTGGAAACACAGCAGACACACTGTGTGACAAACTGCACACAGTTTGTGTGTTCACTGATAATTGTTGAGCTGTTAGAAAAGTTGCATTTAAACTTACCTGCCACTTAAAAAAAAACAAAAAACTTTTTTTTATTCTCACTGCTCTTTAGTAGTACTGGCTAGGTGCTGACGTGCAGCAACCACAACTTATGGACATCTGGACTCATTCCGGCCCACTTTAACCCCTGAGTACAGCGCTATAAATGATGCATAAGTTATATGGTTTTTTTTCTCTTTCATTTCTTTGTATGCAATAAGCCCTGGGGATGGAGGATACACCAGTAAGATTGGCTTTTACTTGTTACTGTTCCCTCTATTTAGGCTCAAATTGGTTTGATGTTTGAAGGCCTGCAGTGACATGAAATAATAACTCCCCTCAAATGCATTTAAACCTAAAGTGATGAGCCAGTTTTGAAAATGTAAGGAGTAGAAAATTCAGATATTTGTGTTAAAATTTAGAGAGGAAAAGTAAAAAGTTGCCAGAAGAATAAATACTGAAGTAAAATACAGATACCTGAGAACCTACTTGAGTACAGTGGCGAAGTATTTGTACTTTGTTACCTCTGCTAATAGATCATTTGCGCAAGATGTTATTGTGAAGTGTAGTGGCCAAACATATACACAGATACATATATCACAGTTGCATTAGTTACTGTTGAGACATTAGAAATCCACAAGCTGCTATATCTATTATTAGCCAAGAAAAGATGAAATCAAAGATTTGCTTACATGGAGATATCCATCACCTCCATCTCCCTATCCTCTGAAGTGTAACACGAGCCTGTCAGCTCACACTTAGAAAGACACACGGTGTGGGCACATTGTGCAGAAGGAGCCGGTCATTCACAGGGCTGACATGTAGAGACATAAAATATAAACAGTGAAAGTGAAGAAATTTTTAAAAAAGGGCTGTTTTTACCCGCACAGTAAACTTGTAACGGTCCATTTACAGTCTGACCACCTTGAAGACACTTTCTGCTTCACACAAAAAGGACGTTCACACCGAGGCGGGCATGTTTAAAGTTGGTACAGTGTTTGCCACAATTTTACCATTTTACCAAAATGTGTAATAACTAAATATTTTTACTACTTTGGTGCAACAGAAGCAGGCTGTGAACGCAGCACTGACACGGTGCTGGTTTTAACATAAATATAAATAAGCATCCAAACCCGACGATTCATTTAAGTCGTGTTTCCGGCTAGCTGGTAAAATTAGGTCCGTCATTCATGCTCATTTTAGCAACCAACATTTATATAAAAAAATCTGGCATGTGGTTCTGAGCAGGTAGTACGCAGTGGGACTTTTTCACTGCGGGAACCTCCCTGCCGTGGCCAGGAACAGCCCTCTGAGAGCGAACCAGCGAGCGTGAACCAAAACAGATGATGATTTGAAACTCGTAATAAAGTTGAAGGAAGCAGCAAACCACATTTAAAAGGATCTCGTTCAAGCTTTCATCTAACTTGTAAGCATTTTATTTTATATCTTTGTCACTGGCATATTGAACAGCTACAGTAGATTTCACACCTGATACCAGGTATTTCCTTATTTATATGGGTCCAGATCAAGCACCGATTCCTTAAACTGTGCTTGGCTTCATGAAAATCTTCTTGGATTTCAAATATATACAAGTACAGTGCGGCGTAGAAGTGTGGAAGCACTGTTACGTGTGTGTGAGTGGTGGCTGTCAGAAGCGCACACCAGCTTTGGCTTCTACCATAGAAATGAGTCATTTCTGTTCGAAGCGCTGTGTCTGCCAGAGCTGCAGACTGAGACTTGAGGGGAAAATTATAGGAATCCTGGTGTCGCCATGGTGCTGCTTGTGCCAAACCTTTTCTGTCGCATGAAGTCATCTCCAGAAGTCTTATGGCAAATAAATTGGTTTTTCCTGTCTCGCTCATGAAGGCCTGGGTACATATTGTGAGTGTCTGTGTTTAATGTTTTCACTTAATAGTTAATGTTTCCTGTCAGATCACTGAAAGACTGATTGTATTTGGATTGCAGGGGTGATCTCTGTGACGTGTATTAAAGGCTTATATTCCAATGAGCTTCCTATAAGCTCAGATAAGAGTTGAATAACCCCCAAAGACACACACACACACACACACACACACACATTTTGGTGAACGAGACGCCGGTGAAGGTGCTACATCACAAATCGTGTCAGTTTACAAAGGTCTTAACCCCTGCAAAACTTCAAGCCACACACATGCATCAACACAGTGAACACATGAAAGCATTCTGCATGTTTTCACACTTCATTGTCTGTCCACACTTTTCCTCAGGCTGTTACAATTTTAGCATTTCCAGGACCTTCCTGCTAACCCCTTCACGAGGGGGGTGGGTGGGGGGGGGTCAATATTATTAAATGCACAACAACTTCTGGCTACCATTTATCCGAGCCATCAGTTATTCCCGGGAATTTATGCCTCTCTCTCTCTACAGACAGCTTGTGTACGCTGAGGCATTTTTCAGTCATGTGACCTTTGGCACCGCACAGTTGTTGTGAGGCATCAGGAGCAAAGTGGAGGGAGGCAAAGGCAGAGGGGCAGACAGGGAGGCAAAGGGGAAAGCTGATGGCGAGACAATGCGGAGTCAAAGGGGAGGTCCATCATGTGTGGAAGGAGGACGTCGCCTTATCGTCAGTTTGAGTGAAAGTGGAGTAAAAATGTTGATAAATAACGTTGAAATAGAGCAACTCTTTCAGGGCGTGACAACAGTTTTTGAAGTCAAAAACTTCGGAGTTCATGGACCTCATGAAATATAAAACTGTTATGTATGAAGCCAGATTTAATATGTTGACAGGAAATGTACAGAGGATGTTTTTGTGACAGAGCAACCTGAGGGGAAAGTTAAGCTTGAAGACTCTTAACAATTAAAACCTTATGTATTTCTGTTTGTGGAGTCAAATTGTGGAACGGTTTTCCCAGTGGGCCTACAGCTTCATATTTAATGCAAAATCAGGTTTCTCATCTAATATTCAGCATTTCAGCAGCGCCACTGAATGCACTGTTAAATGTGGACGCCTACGCTGCTTAAAGGAAACAATCACTGCCGTTAAAAGTGTGACGTCGATGCAGACTTTCGCTAAAAATACTAAATCAAGTCGTGCCACCAATTCAACGTCTTCCTTCTTTTGCCTGAGAAAATAAGGTGACGACTAACAATCTGAGTTTATCTGGAAAAATGCAACTATGCATTGTTTGCTTGATAAACACAATCTAAAAAAGAGGAACTAACTTGTTGCAGGCTTAAATTGATACAAAAGATTTCTTGGAAATGAACATTTCAAAGGGTGCATTTTTTTTTTCTCATGTGTTATATTTAAGTCACATATGAAGTCATTTCTGCCTGAACTGTACAGCACAGGTGTTAAGTCGAAGTGGCTGTGATTTACTTATTTGGTCTTTTTGTTTTTGTTGTCATATTTACTTTTGCCGCATTTTGGGCAGGTGGATACTTTAATGCTGCATCCGTAACAAAAAAACTAAACAATGACCTCCCCCCCCAGAGAAAAACGAACAAACAAAAAAAAAAAAACCCAAACAGAAATAGCATCATTACAGCATTAATTTTAGTCATACAGATAGTGTGAGATAGCTGCTGTGGCATCTTCCTCTGTCAGCATTATCTTCAGATACCAGTGAGCATTTGAGCCGTGGTTACAAAACACAGAATGTGTGCTATAAACTGTCTCTTTCTCTTTCTTTCTCTTTCCTGTTTTTCTGCATATGTTGTGCTACAAATTGCGACACTCTTACACTTTGACTCCGTTACAGAAACTGTCAATTACCAAATTTCAAGCTTTGTCTTTTACAAAAATGACTCTTAATGTTGTTGTAGCACATATATGTGCATTTTCCCACTGGATTAGAATCTGAGTTCTTTTCCTGGAGAGTTCCCTAATGGTGCCAACCTGTCAGTTGTTCATTAAACCGTTCTTTTTCCACTGCTGATGATCTTTTGAAAAGTTGTTTTGGGTGTAGTTTTTGATTTAGTTTTTTTTTTTTGTTAAACAGGATTTAGGTCTGCCTGGAGTCATTTCCTTGTTTTTGCCAGTGTGAAGTAATCAGGGGCCATAGTGTCTTGCCAGAAGAAACACATAAGGAATACCCACACACCCACCCACCCACCCACACAAACATACTTGTAGTCCACTGGGGGTTTTAGTACCTGCTAAGTGCTGATAGCCTCAGATCTTGGATATATGCATTTATGCGTGTGGTTGTGTGTGTGTGCGCGCTGCATCTGTGCACCAGGCCTGTTCAGCTCTTCAGCCCCTTGTGTCTCTGCCAGCAGCAGGTTAGAGCTATCCATCAAACTGGCATCATACAGGGAGCGGTGGAGAGGTGGCGTCTGCTTGGAGCAGTGTTTTATCTTAACGTTTGCAACAAGAGGCCAAACCAAGCGGTCATGCTGATGATGATCTTCACACACACAAATGTTTCATGGGATCTTACCAATCACTCCTGACCACTTTCAGAGGAATTCTTTTTTCTGATCTATGATCCATTCAAGCCAGGCCAAAAACTTGGCATATCTCAGCATGGTGTGCAGTGAGTCCTTAATAAATTTAAGGAAACTGGACAAGTGGGAGGACAAAAGAAAAAAACGGCAGGCCTACAAAACTATCTGCAACAGACGAACAGCATCTGAATGTCACGTTCTTAAGAAATAGAAAAAAAAAATCCTACAAACATCTGAGACAGGACCTGAGAGATGCATCTGGCCCTTCAGGTGATCCATCTACAGTACTGTTCACTGAAGCCTCATCACTGAGTAATGGTGTCAGTGAAAGGGTGGCTGTCATGAAGCTCGAGGTGGCTGAAGTATGCCAATTTACACAAGAACTGCACTGAAAGTCAGTGACAGGTCTGACTGAGTAAAATGATCAATTTTTGTCGTAATGTATGGAAGAGGTCAGGAGAGAGGTGCAACAGTGAGAGTCTACAGCCATCTGTAAAACATGGTGGAGGCTCTGTGATGGTTTGGGGCTGCATTTCAGTCAGTGGTGTTGGAATTTTTGTCCAAATTGATGGAATTATGGACACAGAAAAGCATCACCAAGCTTTGATCCACCATTCAACACCATCTGGAGAGGATCTGCTTGGCAACAGCTTTAAGTTTCAGCATGACAGTGATCCCAATCACATTACAGTAAAAGCACACCTGGAGAAAGAGCTGGAGAAAGAGATGCTTCCACACATTTGACCAATCACAGTGTTAAATGGGTATATATATCAATGTTAATTAAATACATTAGAATAAAGCTCCTCCTTCCATAATTCCTGTCCTCTTCCCTTTCTTATCTTATCTAACAGTCCCCCCCGTTTCATCTCTGCACAGTCTCCCTGAGGTTATCAGCATCACGGCAAAACAGTGTTCAAAACAGTGTTTCATACTTATCCTATCAGTCAACACGACTTTCAAAACAAAACAAAACCCGTCTTATGAGTGAAGGCATGAATCAACAAGCGAAAACCTTTCAACAACTGAACTTTTTTTTTTTTTTTTTTTTACTTGGCATCAAGTTGTCCGCTTTGGGGCATTTCCCTAAAATATTTTGTGCATTCCTCAGAAAGCAGCAGCCACTAAAAGATTCATATCAAAAAGCCAACATTCCACAAACTTCTTGGTACAGATATGGTCTTTAAGTTCATTTTTAATTTATTTTTTGGCAGCTTCAGGCCACAGCTGTGCAGAGCTTGCTCTTATTACTCAGAATCTCCATGTATGTAGTGGATTTAAAAAAAAAAAGATAATTCTGGTTATTGCTTTTGAACGAGACATCTGTAGTTTTCAGCAGTGCAGAGGAAATTAGTTAGCAAGGCAGGCCATAGTAAATTTGATAAAGTCTTCATTGGATGATCTTTCATGTGTCCTTGTTTGACTTCATGTTTTTATGTGTGCTGGTTTTTTAGTTTTGCCAGTTTACGGCTCATATATTAGTACTCACAGTTTATGTGTATGCCTTTTGTGGTATTTGTCTTTGCTGTTATTGAGTAGCCCTGACAGTGGAGAAAGAAACTATCAAGGGGAGTTGTGTGACCCTCCATAAACACATCTGTGTGTGTCACAGAGGGAGGGAGTGTGGTGATAAGAGTGGGTTGCACCCCCACCGAGGCCACGGCCACACTAGGCAGATAATTGGAATTAACCCTTTTCCAAGTCATCTTGCTTTGAGCATCACACATGCAAAATTATATGTTCATGGTTTACACTTTTTGCTTTTGAAGAAAATCATACTGCTTTCATGCCTGTGCATTAAACATGGGGCTAGAGCAGGGCGTGCATTAGCTTAGTCCAATCTGAAAATAGTTTGCAACATGTTTCAGCAGTGCATAAAAAAAAGAAAACAGTGTACACAGTGAATCAGCTGATACAGTAATTTTGTTGCTGCTGGACGCATCAGCAGGAGTCTTTTGGGAACAATGACACAGACATCCACCTTCACTTCCTACTTGAGCCTTTTCCGTCACTACTTCCTTTCCTTCCCGGAAACAAAGTACTGACTGTTTCATCACAAATAAGGGAGAGTAGGCCAGAGAGTGGCATTCTGTTTTCCCGAGGGGCCACATGAGAAACTGGGAATGCTGTGGGGGGCTGCACCAATAAGCTGAATCTCTTTGTAAACTGCTACTGGTAAGAGTAACTGTTACAATTAGGCAATGACGGTGTTAAATAGGCAACATTGCCGACATTTTATTACCAGTTAATTCAACAATCCACCAAACAACTGAACAAAATGTGAATGTTTTTGCAAAAGAAGGACAGTGGACAGGTGATCGTCACTGACTGAGGATTTGCATCTGGATTTATTGGTTCACATATGAACGAGGAGCCAGAGAGAACCAGCATCTTAACTGTTGTCATGTGAGTAACAATGTTGCCTTCTAGTAGGCTTGAAAAACTCCAACTTTCTCATTCAGCGTTCACCATGTTGCAAATAGGCCCTTGTAGTGCAGTTTAGTTCATTCATTAGTGTAGTCACATCAACGACAAATGCAAGATCTGTCTTCCATTGTACATCTGAGAGCTCTGGAATGTCTCTGCCTTTTTGTCCCAAAACGCTCACATTTCTGCTCTCAGGTCCCATGCTTTCTCAGGCTGAGCCACCTGACAGCTGTGTGGTAGCCTATGTCACCATGCTCAGTGTCATGCTCATCTAAAAGTGCAACAAATTATCTGTGATTCAGCGCTCTTGACCTGATGAAGTTAAATGTTTTAGTTACAACATCAACTACACAACCAGCTGATCTGAGCAGCCTTGAACAAACGAGGGAAATCTGTTTATGTGCTGTGTGTCTCCTTCCTCGAAAAACACAAAAACCCCTTCCCCAAGAGAACTTATTTTCTGAAAGCTTGAAACTACCACTAAATGGATTCCTGCCAGTTTCGCCTGTAAATAAACTGCATCAGCCCACCAAAATAGCAGAGAGAGCTAAGAGCAGTTGATATATTCCTGTGCTGCTAATAAAAAATTAAACATCATGAGTGGCTAATGGAGATCAGTGTGTTGGTGAGTGGGTAAGTGGGAGCGTTAGCATCAATTTATTATTAAAAACACAGCAATTATAGTACACATACAAATAGCACTGCAAAATTATAATTACAGCTCTTTGTTTAAACTACCATGCATGCCATTTAAAGTTATTATTATGAAAGAATACTTGCATAAAATCAGAGCACTTTACAGTTAATTGGTCCCTGTTTTACTGCCATAAGTGACACTCCTTTTTTCCCACTGTTTCATTTGTTTTTACTGACTTTGCCAAATAAACCTGCTGTGATGTTGTAACAGTGGGTGATATGGCGTTGATCGCCAGGCTTAGTGGGGTTTATTATTTTCTCCCACGGTTTCCATCACAACATGCATGATTATTTTTTCATGTCTCTAATTGATTCTGGAGAGAGGTCGTTCCTTGACCCCTGGGTGTGTGTATTTTTAGTTTGATGTAGCCAAGGAGCACTCTCCTTCCAGATGCTTCCTGTACATGAAAACTGTTGTGATCAGCAGATTTAGCAGACATTGTATGCTTATGCAGTTGGAGGGCATATGGAGGGGATATGGTTAGGAGAGTGTCAACCACCTCTGCATTACTGAGAGAGAAATTTGGGGAGGGGATGAAAGCTTTGACAGCCATCAGGGGGGATGATGTCATGTGTGGGTCTCAACTTGTAAGCCTGGATGTTTTCTGCACCAGTGAAAAAAATAGAGCTCCTGGGAGTACATCTGGAAGTCCCACAAAGTGGAAACTGACACCGCTGAGCATTGAGCGTACAGGTTCAGTCAGTGAATGAAGAGGTGTAAGCAGAGAGATGCTTAGATGGGAAACGGGAGGGGCAGACAGAGATAAATGGATGGAAGAAATAGTAGAGGGATGGATGATCTTCTTGAGGGACAAAAGAGCAGTAGACTGAATGAACAGAGGGAGCAGAGGAAGCAGATTAAATGGCAAGCAGAGTTGAGGGAGGTGATGTAGCCACGAGTGGCTCAAGGAATGACATATGGTTTGTCACTTTGGTCCAGACTGGAATATTTCAACAACTATTGGTTGGATTGTCATAATATTGTACAGAGAAGATAAATCCTCATGACTTCATTGAGGCCACAACTGTCACTTCTTCCACCAAGAGGTTGCCTTTGTGGTTTGAGTGATATGAATTTTAAAAACGTTGGTCATGTCTTCATTTTTGTTATTTTGCCTGTAATCAAACACTCACAAAGCAAAAGGCTTCCTTTTGTCCTCAGCTTTATGCCAGCTAATGCTTGAGTACCCTAAAACTCACACTTTTCCTCTGATACAGTTTGATTACATTCTCACATCATATGAGAGTTTATTTAGTCCAACAATGTTAGATTCACTTCAAAGAAAGTTTTAATAACAATGGTTAACAGTAGCTAACAGATGCTAAGAGTGGCTCACATTGGCACAAACAGCAGTGCATACCGAGAGAAAAGTTCAGGGTATCTTCAACAACTCACCTCATTATTGCTGTTCAGACAGAAGTGAGCTTCACTGACTCATTGACCCGTATCGGACTCCTTTTACAAAGTTTTACAGCCTCGTTCAGAATACATAGATGTGGACACCAGCTGAGGCAAATAGCGGACCGGCAGCCTACAGTCACTACAGATATATGGCAGCCAGAGTTGTTTGTCCTACTGTGGCCACCGTAGCTTCGATTATGCATTTCAATTGGGAAGGGCAAGAAAACAAAATTCAGTGACTGTAATCTGCAATCTACTGCCATCTAGCAGTGAAATTCTTACACATTGTACCTTTAAGCATTGGTGCAACTGATCCCGACCCAGTTTGTGAACAATAACAGGAAGACTTCAGGGGGTTGCAGGGGATCTGGAGCCTATCCCAGCTGTCATAGCGCAGGAGTGCTAATCACCCCACCTCTAAATGAGTTTGCTAAATGGTTTGGCTATTTATAATTTGTCTGTGATCGACCATCACAAAAGCACGCTAGTGCACGAGTCTCGATGCACTTGTTGTCTTATTAAGCAACATCTCCAAACGTGCTGACATATTATTTTATTTATTTTTTTACATTTTTTTGGGCATAGACTTTGGGAAAGGGACTAGCAGCAACGTGGCAAAACTTTTATAAACTTTGGGCAAGCAATTGAAGCATCAACCAATGACAGTGAAGAATGCCGTTGACTGACATATGGCAGGGTGGTAAATGCATTAGAGGTTTACCTCTACTGGAACTGTCCGCAGCAAAGCAATCCATGACGAGCCAATCACTTCCTGTATGGACGGTTTTATTCTCCTTTTTTAATTATCCATCAGTGGATTTTGTGTTTTTTAAGTGTCAAGTTCATTTTTTTAATTCACATAACTCTGAGCATGTCCAGTGTGCTTCCTGAAAGCCCGCCTGTGTAAACACATAGGGCACCTGAGCTGCTGCTCTGTTTACGTGCTGCTCACGCTACCCGTTCCCTTTAGCCTTCCACAGCTGCTGGACATATCTGCAGTGAATTCTTGTGTCTGGTTTAGCTTGTGTTATTTATCCAGTCCGCCCCTGCATACAGACATGATCACTAAAACTCAAAGGAAAGCGGCCCCTTGGGTTCTCTTCTGCATATAAAGACACAAATGCGCCTACATTCATAACCTTTGCGCCCACTGCACACCCAGACACTGCACATTTGCCAAGAATAAAGCAGTGACTGAGCAGGCAGCCAAATGAAGAACGTAAGCAGAGGTAAAAGCTGTCAGAAGTTCAGCTCGTGATAACCATTCCTAGAGTGATTAGAGAAGGAGGCGTGTGTACTGCTGGAGTGGCAAAGAAGATGAAATCGTAGAAAAATAGAAGGTCAAAATAGATGGGAAAAAGATGAGAAGGAAGAGCAGAGGAGAAGAAAAATGGATAAAGATAAAAGAACAATGGAGGAAATCTGGAAATATTTCAGTTTTATAACTTTTTCGTGGCTCTAGGCTGGCCACAGGCATGCCAGAATTTTAAGCTTTTCTCTTGCCAACATTGTCTCTTGTTAAATGTCAGCATGTGGTTTTAGAAAAGGTCTGCATCCCACCCAAAGCCCTACAGATGCCTTTGAAGGGATGACACCATGAATACATACACTAATAAACAAATACACAAATTCAGTCTGTCTTCAGCACAACATGAACCATATCCAGTCCCTGCACATGTTTGCTTACTTTCTCTGTAGGAGATTTGCTTTGACTGTCTTAGATCAACTTTACAACTGATTTCTCACCACATCTAATTAAGGTCGAATACCACGATTTTGTTTCCCACAGCCGGTGATTTGCATTAAGCTTTAAAGCTGTTTATAGGTGGTTAAATGCATCACAGATGAGCAGGAGCCAGTTGCGCGCAGGCTTTTAACTGTGGCTGAGCCAGGCTTTGAAGCGTACAGGTGCTAAGTTGAGTGGCTTTTATAGCAGGTTTGACGTCTCACAGGTCAACAGGCGCTGATCTGCTTTCCACCCTCGCTGCATCAACAAACGCTGAAACAGAGTCTTTTGGTTTTGATAACTGTGGCTGAGAGGGCAGTGTGGGCGAAAGGCTGCCAGGATCAATCAGGACCACACGGTGCATGACTGAAAACAGAGCCATTGTAATATTACTTCTGCAATATTCAAACCAGTTTAGATTAGACATTTCTGGTGAGCATGATTTTCATTTTGATAAATAGTGACATGCATATTTTTTTGGCACAGCACATTAGCAGAGCATCAGCTCTGCAACCATACAGGATGTATTCAGACACACTGTGGGCCTCTACTGTTTCTGCAGTATGGAGAGCCCAACGATTGATGTACACTTTGTGAGACTGTAAGCTCAATACTAATGTCAGCACTACATCTGCAGGTCTATATAAAAGATGGATGTAACCTGAAGGCACAGAGCAAGGGAGCTGAGAGCCATTTTCCTATAGACTTCTAATATATA
>JAVDPK010000904.1:92227-103992 GCA_034780415.1 Cichlasoma orientale | reverse complement strand
CCACCAGCCCAGCCGACATGACACACACACACACACGCACACACACACACACACACACACACACACACACACACACACACACACACTGATCTACATTATTACATTTTGATTTGGAGCTTGTATGTTTACCGTGGGCACAAGTAAACAGGAAGAAGACTGGACATGTTACATAATCTGATGTCTTACTTAGGAGAAAGATCAGCAATTAAATGTGCTTGTGTAGACCAGCCAGAAGTAAAAGATGCAACAAAAGAAGTCCAGTCTCAGCTTTTAGCATGCCTGTTAGTGCTTACAGAGAAAAACTGAAGACTAAACTTAACCTTAAATGTCATTTCTGCCTTTGTTCCAGAGTGCGGGAAGGAGATGGACATTGTGATTGTTCTGGATGGATCTAACAGTATCTACCCCTGGTCGGGTATCCAGGAGTTTCTGCATAACTTCACTGGGAGACTTGAAATTGGACCTAAACTCACACAAGTCAGTTGCACTATTTAAAAAACACATTTAAAAAAAATTTCTTGTTGGATGTACAGTACTTTTTAAAAGTCTTTAACCAGAGTAATCCTTCACTTCTTCATACTTTGTTAGGAAAATGGGAGATAGGTGAAGTGATTTGCTTAAACGAACAAACATACATGAAAATACATAAGGCAGTATCTAAGGCACAAGCAGAGTTTGTTCTACTCTAATGAGCATGAACGTCAATATTTGGTCAGGTACAAGGACCACACTGAAAATGAGAACTATTGCTCAAGACCACTTTAAAAAAAATACAAGAAAGTCTGGCTGCTTGGCAGCAAAATATAAAGAACTGAGGGATGGCTCAAAACTTTTGCCCAGTGCTGTTTGGGTGCAGTGCAGACTGCAGACTCAAACATGAATGAATAAATGGAATAGTTACATAACATCAATCAGATATAGAACAGGGATGAATGACGGATTATATTAGTTAGTAATTATCTTTAATGACTTTAGTGTGCTCCATTATGGAATTTTCCACATGTGTAAGATGCCCTTTATAAGCAGAGTTCATAAACGGAAGACTTTACAGTCTTTAAAGTAATTTTAACCTCTCTCTCACTAAGTTATAACCTGAGTGTATTTCTGTCCACTTGCCTTGGGTTGAATGGGTTTTTCTTATGGTTACATTGATCTGGCCCACAGCTTGTGGACTTTTCCACAGGGAAGCACTGGAAACTCTGCCTACTGTGGAGCCTAGTGGTTGGAAGTCAAATCTTCCATGGCTGCTGAAGTCCTCTGCCTTCTGTATAAAGAACATTGTGTCATATCAACCCCACCAGACCTCAGCCACATCCTCTGCAGACTGTCTGGGAGGGGAGGCCGAGGACAGAAGAACACAGAGGCAAATTTAATGTAGGAGAACATTTACATGCAAAACGTGTGAATATGTGTGTTTTCCAGGTGGGCATTGTGTCTTATGGCGAGAATGTGACTCACAACGTCAACCTGAGCCAGTTTGACAACACGCCTGCTTTGCGGGAATTTGTCAAAGCCCTTCCTCAGCACACTGGCACCAAGACGATGACTTTCCTGGGCATTGATACTGCCAGGTACCTAACATTAGCTGTCTTATTTTGGCAAGCCTGGCAACAGTGGACCACAATTTATGATTGAGTCTTTGTGGTTTGGCATGATTTAATGGATATTTTAATAGGAAAGTGTCATTTCAAGTCTGCTTGACAATACATGCAGAAACTCAAACTTTTCACAGGGTTGTCAGGGGCAGATACTTTTTTTTTTGTAATTGCTAGTCATTTAGAAAAAAAATAGCACAAGACCTCTAATTGGCCTTAGATATACACTGTCAGACATGGTGGAACTGAAATCCTGTGGGGAATTTAAAAAAATAGTGTTTCAATTAATCTGTCACCTCATTTATATAAATAAGAAATAACTAGCACAAGGAAGGTTTGTCTGATTACCTTTTAAACTGTCTACCATTCAGGAAGGAAGCCTTCAGGCCAGAGCGAGGTGCACGGTCTGGGGTTAAGAAGGTCATGGTGATTGTAACTGATGGAGAGTCACATGACTACTATAATCTAAAAAAGGTCATCAAAGCTTGTGACGATGACGACATCGAGAGATTTGGCATTGCTGTGGGTACAAAATATTTTGTGATATTTCAGTTTTTGGTCATATTTATTCATCTCTCGATGTTAAGATGTTAAGTTCTTTCTTCTTTCCAGGTTCTGGGGGACTACGGTCGCCAGAACAAACCTGCAGCAGAGGTGCAGAAGTTCATCAAAGAGATCCAGAACATCTCCAGCGATCCTATCCAAGACCACTTCTTCAACGTGGCTGACGAGCTGGCTTTAGTGACCATTGTGGAAACACTGGGAAGCCGGATTTTGGCCTTGGAAGGTAAATATGTAAACACAAGATATGCATGCTCTCAAAGCCAGCCCTTTTCATCCAGCAGCCCTAAAGCAGCAGTTTCACTTTCATGAGAGAGAGAGATGATGGAACAGCAGTGGAAAGGAGCTAGCCTTGTGACTGAGAGTGACTGAGAGTGACTGAGAACACGATGGGCTCAGTTGGTATTTTCAGGTCATGTTGAAGAAAGACTTGTTTCTTTTGTAAATTTTGTTTTTTCGAAGATTCAGAAGGAGGATCATCAGACTTGTGATCAATAAGTCATAAGCCAGTCAGATCCACCCCTCGCTCATCATATGCAAAACACCAAAATGGCGCACATGGAAACACTTATTCTCTCTGTTTTCAGTCCTTCTGTTAAGCTGAATTAAGATTTCACCTCACGTGTCACACACAAATATTTCCTGAAATTTCAAACTAAGTTTTAAGTTTTAAGTTTTTGACCCATATTCTTTTATTGAACATTTTGTCAAAGTAATGAAAACCAGATTTCCCAGCATGTGTTTATGTGTGGTTTACGTACATGTAGCTAACCTGACCTTTTCATTTCTTCAGCTACAGGTGGGAATTCCACCTCCCCCATTGAGATGGAGATGTCCCAAACTGGGTTCAGTGCTCACACATCACACGTAAGTCTCAATCCAACTATTAATGAGTAATTAATACACATACTTTGTTTAAAAAAAATAATAGTTGGATCACCAAATCAGCATGCATCAGCATGGAAGTTAACGTTGTTATCTCTGGTACATCTGCAGCCGTTTGGAGATTCAGCTCTATCAGTGCAAGCTTCCGGAAACAGACTCCCTCACTGTGACAGCCCGCTGCTGATTGCGTGAGAGTCAGAAAGAAATTGAAAGGCAAACATGAGGCGTATTCAGCAGAAAAGTCTCTAAGGGATGTTGAGTCAGAAGGCTGCTTGAGTTAACTCAGCACCTATTTCCTGCATATGTTTTAAAAAAAAAAAAAAACAGCTTCTGACTCACATTTATCACCTCTAGTTCTCGCTTACTCTGAGGTGGCTCCAAAGCTGAGCTGTAAACTTGTGACGCCACGCTTTAGCAGTCATGAGCGGGAAAGAGCCACTTGACACAGTTTGTTGTGACTAGTGAAATATGTCATGTCCTGTTATAGCTGCTCCCATTCCTATTAGCTAACTGCACTTCCTCTGGACAAAAAAAGACTGATAGATATGCTTATATTCATCCTAATATACTTCATTCATTTTATTTTTTTTATTTGTTAGTTTTATTTTATTATACGATCAATATCTGTACTTTTAAGCTGCACTTGATGTGCACTCAGAGAGCACAGTTCTGTGCCAAAGTCAGTGCGTTATCATAAATTTTAAAAGAAAGTGATCTGGATTTGTGCCATAATTTAATGGTTTATCCTCAGCCCTGCTGTTTTTTAATTACTTTTGTGTAATATTGCTTTGTAGACACGTGTGTAAACCGCAAGCCACCCTTGCTTAAATAAAATACATTTTTGTTTCTGTCTCCCTCAGGAAAGTGTGTTACTGGGGGCAGTGGGAGCTTATGAATGGAACGGGACAGTGGTTATGTATACTCCTCAAGGAGACGTGGTTCCGGGGAAAGATGATTTCTATGACCCGAAGAAAGAGGCCCGGAATGAAAGACTAGCCGGGTACCTCGGTGAGTGGAAACTTAATAAATATATACTAGTTTCTTTAAATGTCACGCACATGTAAATCTAAGTGGCGGGAATAAAGATTTACATATATGTATTCAGGCCTGTTTTCCTATAAAGCTCTACAGGGCACTTTAAATCCTAGCTGTGTTTGTTGAAATGAAACACATTGAAAGTAGCCTACTTTGATGTATGGCGGCCTAAAAATAAAACTAAAAACTGTCAAATTAGCTTTTTTCCTCCAAAACGAAGTTTTTAGGTAGGCTACACATTTTTACAATTGGCGAGTGTAAAGAATCACATAAAGTCATGATCAATAAAAATATTAATGTAGTTAATTTCAAAGCCACAGAAGATGGGCAAAAGAGCCTCGTGCGTCTCCAGAGCTGCAGGTTTGAGACCCGTAGTTTAAAAAGAAACACTATGAAACACGTGATCTGACAGAATGAGTGAGGTGGAAGTGTCAGGCTTTTGAACTTATTTAAATTCAAGCTAACAGATTGTTTTTTAGCCTCCTATAAAGGATTTGTCTGACGTCAGAAGCGGATTCTTCTCTCTCTTTGTCTCATAAATAATAGCACACAGACTCTCCTCTCTGTGCTGCTGCCTTTTATGGCTTGTAAAGCAGCCGTGGTATCTTAATATCACGTTATTTAATCAACATGTCATTAGATGGAGCACTGGTAGCTCGCATACTGTAAACTCAGCTGTTGGCATATGCTCGTACCGAATGGTCAGACTGCAGCACGCAGAGCCGTTGTGTGCTTTTCTAAGAGGGTGTGTGTTCCTTTCCAGTGGTGTTTTACAGTTTCCTTCTCACACTCAGAAGTGCGGTAAACAGCTGCCAGAGGAGGCATTAAAAATATCTCACAAACAGAGCGAGCGTGCATTTCTTTACTAGAGACATCGTAAATTGCGGATACCTTTGTGACACAGCCCCGATGGTTCACACTGGATGGACTGAGATGTGCTTGTAAATGCATTCTCCGCAGGCTACGATGTTCAGTCAGCATCCACGCGTAACGGAGAGCTGTACATCACAGGTGCACCGCGGTACAACCACACCGGCCGCGTTGTTGTCTACCGCCTCGATGAAAATAACAACATTGTCATCTCGCAGATACTGAAAGGAGAACAGGTGGGTCTGTGTCAGGCTTGGCTCGCCTCAGTTCCTCAGCGCACTTTTGCACAGGAGACTTTTTTTTCTGAAAAGCTTGCTTTCTTATTACAATTTTGTGTTGTACTGTTTGCTTGTTTTTTCATGCCCGCTGTTGTGTTTTACACCTCAGGGCCACAGTAAAAAAAAACATAATTTATATAAAGTATAATTTATATAAACGATAGCTTAAGTTACATCTTTGGTGCATGCGCGAGAGGAAAAAGTCTGAAAAGGTCAAAAATCCAGCAATACATCCACATGGATTACAACCAATGAGAGATTGCCAAGGGCTGGTTGGGCAGATGGTCAATGAATGGCTCCAGGCCATTCAATGTCCCTGGCACAAGGAAGTGCCCAATAACATACATGTAGGCAACGCTATGTTTGGTCCAAAGTGCACTATTCCACAACGATGCTTAAAATATGGATTCAAAATATACCTGTATGGAGTAAACATTGAAAGAAGGTTTGGCACTTTGTGCAGATTGGTTCCTACTTCGGCAGTGTCCTGCAGACTGTGGACGTGGATAATGATTCCTACACAGACCTGCTTTTGGTTGGCGCTCCAATGTACATGGGCTCAGAAAAAGATGAGCAGGGACGAGTTTATGTCTACAAACTCAGTAAGGTACAGAAAACAAGATCAGCCGGATATCTTTTTGTCAGACTTCTGCACAAATTAACGGCATGAGAGTTGCGATGAGCCCTCATAATGCGGATGAGCTAATCTTGTTTTTTTCTTTGCTCCGTTACAGAATGACACGTTCGAACGTGAGTTTACTTTAAAGCCTATAAATCAGTCGTGTTGTACCCCACAATCAGACGGCTGCACCAATAAGAACGAGCCGTGCGGCGCCCGGTTTGGTACAGCCATTGCAGCAGTGACAGATCTTAACCTTGATGGGTATCATGATGTGGCGATTGGTGCACCGTTTGAGAACGATCACAGAGGGGCTGTCTACATCTATCATGGAGACAAGAAGTCACTGAAGCAGAAATATGTACAGGTGAGAACACTGAACCGCTAATACTGAAAGCTCTGTTATTGTTTATTTGTTACAGTGTATTTTAGCCAGGAGTTTTCCCCATGAACATGTAAACTTGCCAAACTACGGCTTGAGATGCTTCCTCTCTGTGCAGATATTGCATACCTAAGTTAGCACTGCTATTACAGCCACAGTGGCACATGTACCCCATTGAAATTAACTGAAATTGTGCCTTAATATCACAGCTTTGTTGGTGTGTCCTCAGCATATCCCTGCAGGCGGCGATGGGGAAAAGATGAAATTCTTCGGTCAGTCCATACATGGAGTCATGGATCTAAATGGAGACGGAATCACTGATGTCACCATAGGAGGTCTGGGAGGGGCTTCACTGTTCTGGTGAGACGTGGCCCATCACGTATAAACATTCACTCCACAAACTGTTCGTTCCACTTCAGTCAGCAACAGCAGCAGTGCTGCAGCATCGTACATGTCTGCTTCGCATTGTATTAATCGGGGTTTAGACAGCTGTGCACATCCCACTGGGTTTTATTGGCTGGTGACCATCAACCTCTCTTTTAAAAACCCCCGCTACATCCTTCACTGTTGGAGACCAGCATACAGTCCTCAGCCCACAAAGTTCTAAAGCCAAAAACATGATTTAACTTCCAGGGCAGATTTTCTCCCACAGCTTCTACTGACAGAGGCTCAACTAGGCTGTGTGAAAACTCCATTTCCCAAGTGACTTAGAGTTTAAATAGGATTTGGCAGCAGGCAGCTGTTCTTCCTGGACCCTTGGCTGTGTTTTAGAAAGCTTAACGGTTGGATGCCGAAAACTGAAACCAAGTGTTATCCTCAAGATGAATTAGTTCCTTCCTTTGAGAAAGCGGATGCATTTAGTAAAAGTATTTACTTTTACTGCATCAGTGCCATCAGTTATTTAGTATGTTGCTGCAGCTAATTAGTCTGGAGCAAGTTTGGCTTCAAGTGCACTTTGATAGTTGCAGTACTATGTGTTGTATGTGCAGTACTTGCACTGTCCTTGTACTGTTCCTGTGTGCTATATTTTTTTAGAAGTCGGTGTGTTTAATTCGTGTTTCCAGGTCCAGAGACGTTGCACAGCTGCATGTCAACATGACTTTCGACCCTGCTAAAATCAACCTGCAGCAGTCTGAGCACCAGTGTGAACACGGCGGACGCAAATCAGTTTGCGTGAAGACCAGCGTGTGCTTTAACTACACTGTCAAATCCGACAAGCAGAACGAAAACGAGAGAGCAGGTGAGCCATGTGACTGCCCCACATTATCACATCATTTAACTGACGTTTTTTGTTTATACTTCTGTTTATAACCACATTATAAAACATTTCTTGTGTCCTGTAGAAATCCGTTATACTATAACTCTGGACGGGCTGCGCGCCAAAGCCAGGGCTTCATTTATTGGCACAGATGATAAAATTGATCGTAAGGCTACAAAGACCTTCAGCATCGAAGACGGAAAGAGCACATGCATGGAGGAAACCTTCATGATGTCGGCAAGTGTTCTGATCTTTGCAGTGTGGGCTCAGTTAGGGTTTTTTACCTGTACAAAGTCCAACTTTATTTTCAGCCTGCATCCTGAGCTTTCCTTAAGTCTCTATGCTGCTCATTAATGAAAGTTATATTCTGGGCTGTTAGCCAGGGAGGAGGCAGGACAAAGTTGTTCTATGCAGAGCAGAAAGACTTAACATGAAACAGACCCATCGTGATCAAAGCATGCTCCATTCAGCCCCCGCACTCCTCTGACTGATAAATTATCTGGAGACACTTGGAGAGAGGATGAAATAGTGAACATAGTGAAGTAGGAGGTGAATTAGGTAGTGATCCATTAACTACTTATTACAGCTAAAAGCATTTAAACCTTTGCTGCACCACCTACCGTAAACCCAAGCAGTCTGCTTAGGCAGTTTCTCTTTCTGGGCATTCATGCCAGCCGTGGATTTCTCTGACTGGCAAACCCTTTGGTGAAAGAAAGAAGAACTAATCAGTGGAAACAGCTGCTGTGATCATGTGTGCAGAGGATGAATACCTGCTCTGTTCAAATGGGCAAGTCGATGCAGAAACTTCACACTTGTTCCAGGGCGGAGGTCTTACGGGATCGAGAATTTATCCAGCACGGAAGAAACACCACGTCTATATCCCCTGAATCCGAGATGCACCCAAATCTGACAGAAACTGCATGAGACAAAAGGAAATGAGTGTGTCCACAAAAAGAGATTAGTACTCAGACTGGGTGCTAAAGCAATCTCCTATTCTGTTTTGGTATAATGTCATTGATTAAAATAAAGAATAAAGTTAATATCACAGCCTGAAGATGCTTAAATACTGAAAGAAAAACCCGATCAAAATAGCAGCAAGTTATAAACAGTATGTTTTATAATTTTTTAAGCAGCAGGCACAGTCTGGATGGACAAAGCTGCACCAGTGGGCCTGACACAGATGCAGTGCTTTCATGTTAGGGTCTCAAGAAAGAGCCATATTCATCCCTCACAGTGACTTTACGATGCACCGTGCCTCAGTGCAACGCATCTCAAATTGGATCTCCGCGTTTCAGGCATATGAAGGCCGTGCACACGCACGCAGGCTTTCTCTGTTACTTTGGTAGATCACTTTTTTTCGCAGTAGCAGTTGTGACTCGGGGAGACTGATTCACAACTAACTGCTGTCTGTTGTGACACCCGGGGTGTCGGCAGATGTTAGATTTTTGGTGGTTTTCAGTGAGACAGCCTTGATTAATGACTCTGCTGCCACCAGAATCACATGCTTGTGATTATGCTTTCGTTTAAGATGCGAAAAACACCTCAACATCTGCTAAACGGATTGGAGCAAACGTTTATATGGACTTTCATAAGTCCTGGAGGATGAATCCAAATGTCTGATGGTTCTCTGACCTTTGCTCTACCATCAGGTTGACTTTTTTTTTTTTTTTGGTTTAAAGTGAATTGCCGAACAGTTTGCCAGTGAAGTGTTGCAATTAGACTCAGCAAGCACTTTATTAGGAACAGCACAGCAACAGCGGGTCGGGATTTAATTTGCTCTCAAAAACACCCTCAATTCTTCCAGCAACACAAAACAGTTTTGCTTTGGGACCCGGTGCATTATACTGCTGGAAGTAGCCACTAGAAGAAGGTAAATAGTGGCTCAAAGGAGTGACAAAGGTCAGGTGCAGTACTCAGATATGCTGTGATATTCAAACTATGATTGATTTGAGGTGAGCGAACAGTGCCAAGAAAATATTCCCCACGTCATCACATAAGGCAGTGTTCAGCTGGCCACTTTATTTTTCCCTGCGGGACTTATCCACAGGTTTGTAAAACCTTTAAGTCCTTCATTGTTATGTCTTTAACTCTTTTCTCCATCTGTCTTTTAATTTCCTCCAAACTTTGCCTCATCCTCCTCTATCCCAGACCCGGCTAGACTTCCGAGACCCTCTCATGGTGTCTTTGGAGTTTGAAAAAGTTGATGAGGACCAAGGCCCCGTGCTAGATGAAAGCCTTCCCAAATCCATCAATAAGACAGTAAGACCACTTATGCTTCTTTTACTAAAATAACTGACAGATTGCTGTAAGCAGAGCATTTAAAGTGGCAGACAATCTCATGGTGAGGAGAAGGGTCTTCTTTTCTGGCACCAAGCACGCTGCTGACACAGTACATTAGCATCTGCAACAGCTGAATACCATCCTTCAGTTTTTCCTCCAGCCTGCATTAGTGTTTCAGCACCAGCAGCCAGGACGATCTTCCCACACCCCCACATGCATACTTGCTCTAACAAGAGGGTTCCCAGATAATCGCGGCAGTGAGTGATGTCCAACTATTACAGGAGAATTCAGGCTCAACATGTACCAAAAAAAAATAATAATAAATTTGCATTAGTAGCATCACTGTCTTTGCGCGTGCCTAAACAAAAGACTAGATATGCTGTGTTTAAAAGCCTCAACACATCCTGATTCTCACTCAGCTGTGAGGACCTCTCCTGTTATTGTTATTGACGGGAAGAGATGGGGACAAAGAGGAAGTCGTCAAGCGGAAGTGTTTTTCTTTTGACGTTGCACTGCAAACGATATTCTAATCTCCTCCTTTTTGGGAGAGAAGACACTGTTGATCTTATCAGTCCAGTGGGAGACTATCGGGAATGGGAACAAATGTGACTGTGATCCTCAAACACTCAGGGGGAAAGAGGCAAAGGAAATTAAGGTCATCTAAAGGAATACTTCTTCTCAGGGGTACAAACAAACATGCAGCAGTTTATTTTGATTCTCATTGCTATTTTCTGAAGCTTAGATGGAGCGTTTTTACTCCAGGATTTCAAATTTCTTCTTCTTCTGCAAGGCATGGTAAAGTACACTTTCAAAATGTAATTTATTGTTTTCTTGAAGGTGTCTCTGTCTTGTAGATTCCTTTAGTGGACTGTGGAACTGATGGGAGGTGCATTGCTGACCTCTCCCTGAAAGCTGAGCCTAGCGTAAGAAGGTTAGTGGAATTATCATTAAACAATATTTTCACGTTTCTTCAAGTCTGTCTTAAGATAATACGAGCACAAAATACAGTGTGTGCCCTGAAAGAGGTACTGGTTATTGTGATTCTTCCTCTGTTCTACTGGGACTACATAGAAATGCTTTGTAGTCCCACTAATAGCAGTACAATGGTTACATATCAAATGTGCTCTTCCTTTAATTACACAATGGAACTAAAGGGAAAAACAACCCCACACTTGGCACAATGCAGTCAGATAAGTACCGTTCTCCTGGCAACCGCCAAACCCAGACTCGTCCATCGGATCGCCAGACGGAGAATCATGATTTATCACTCCAGAGAAGACGTCTCTACTGCTCTAGAGTCCAGTGGCAGCATGCTTTACACCACTGCATCCAACACTTTGCATTATGCCTGGTGATGCAAGGCTTGGATGCAGCTGCTCCGTCATGGAAACCCATTCCATGAAGCTCTCTATGCACCGTTCTTGAGCTAATCTGAAGGCCACATGAAGTTTGGAGGTCTGTAGTGATACCATGCTGAGATATGCCAAGTTCTCAGCTAGTAGCTTTTTGGGAATCACCTTATTGGTGCAAAAATACTTTCATAGATATCACTAAGTCAAAGAGAAAAATTATGTGTTTTTGCAACAGGCTGCTAGTAAGTGTATGACAATGCAATTTAAAATTGGTTCTTTGCTATGTTGTGTGTTATGTGTGGACACAACACTGGTTCATCTCTTGAGTTTGATCGTTTATGCTTGAATGATTCATAAGTCAGTGTTATGTGGCTTAAAAAATAAAATACATTCCTTTGAAAATGGTCAGGTGCAAGGACTAAACTGACAAAGCAACCTGGTCCAATGAAAGATCTTCAGAAAGCCGGGAGAACTATTGCTCAAGACCACTTTAAAAAAATTACAGGAAAGTCTGGCTGCTTGAAAGCAAAATATGAAGAAATTAGGTTGACTCAAGACTTTTGCACAACACTGTCTCTATTTTTAAGATTAGGCTTAAAACTTTCCTTTATGATAAAGCTTATAGTTAGGGCTGGATCAGGTGACCCTGA
>JAVDPK010000904.1:68365-82939 GCA_034780415.1 Cichlasoma orientale | reverse complement strand
TTGAAGGGCAAAAACCCCGCCCGGTGGGGCTTGGTGGGATTTTTTTTTTTTTTTTTTTTTTTAGAGGATCCATACTTATATATATATAATTCTTGTTATTGGAAATTGCTTATCTGCTGTAAACCCTACAACCTTCCCTCAATTAAATATTTATAAAATGCTTGTTTATTCATTTTAAATTACATTTTTATTAAATTATTAACATTTAAACAAATTGTTTAAGACAATAGTGGCGGAGTTATTTCATAGCAAATGGCGCCTCCTAGTGTCCGCTGGCAGCACTCGGCCATAAGTGACACTCTTGGAGGGGAAGCGGTATAAACTGTAAGCTGCTGGGGGATCCATCTTGCCTGAAAAACAAACCGGGGTCAAGGATTTCTCTGTTTAGTGGCTCAGAAACTGTACCCTTCCCCATTAGACGCTCTGGGGAGCCCGAGGAGGGGGCTGTGTCGCTGTTTGTAGGATGTCCCGACATGAGGGTGAGTTGATAAACAGCGTCCACAGCGCCCTGGTTGGAGGCTACATTACCTGAGCAGCTAGCTTCTGGGGCTAGCTTTGCTAACTGCTTACTCAAGTCTGAGAGGGTTGTTGCGCTTTCCGCAATGTATTAACAGGCTTGTGCCCTGATATGTGTGTTTGCTGTCAGCAGCTCCGTTCTGCATATCTGTCTTGTGTTTTCTAAATCGAGGCTTAATTCAGCCTGTTCGCAATGATACGGCAGTGTAGTAGCAATTTAGCCGTTGCTAGGTACTGCGTTACCTTATGTTAGCCGGGCTAGCGAGCAAGCTAATATATGCTAATTCAAAGAGTCGGTGTAGCTGTGACTTTCTGTCACTTATACTGGCGCTCATTAGCTGTACAGTAACTTATCCTGATATAGCAGTCATACCATTTTGCTTACATTCTGAGTACTTGTTCATTAAGCGCTCGTAGCTATTGAATTAGGGCCATACTGTCCCGTCTGGTCACATACTGTTGTTAGCGAATGCACTGTCATCAAGAAGACTGAAAGTCTGAGGCCTCTGACTCTATAACCACTAACTAAGTTGGCTAACTGGCAGGCTGCTCGTAAGCGACGTTTTAGTTACCGTACGCTTAGCTGAAAACTTCAATTTTGGCCCTTTTCATTCACAAATTTCAAGACCTGTCAGGTGATTGTCCCGTCTAATCACCTCGGAAGTTTAAAAAGAAGTGCCACCATGATGCAGACATGTTCGCTGTAGGATAGTTGGCCCCTTCAGGACCAAGGGGAAATTAGCTGAGATTATATGTACAAGATATAGCAAAGGTGTCTAATCATCTGTTTAATTATCATCTACTGGTCCAGTTAGTTTTTGAGCTGACACTAGAATTATCCAGGTGGTTAAAATTCCTTGTAAGCAAGGTATCCGGTTATTTGTACTGTTGAACTTGCTACTGAATAATCAAACCTTTAATTAGCTGCATGTTGCTGGTTGAATTGTTTTTGCATGTCAGCATCTGTTTAAAAACGTATACCTTTGTGTGTGTATGTATGTATATGTATATATGTATGTATATATATATATATAGAGAGAGAGAGAGAGAAAAATTCCCTTAATACTTGTTTACATGTTTAACTAACCTTTGCAGAATAAAGCCATCTTTATTGTCAAAGGAAATGTCAGTGTGATGTCTCATAGAAAACACCCCCCTCTTCTGCCTGTGCTTAGTTTTTTCTCTTGACCAATTTAGTCCTTGTTGGTCTGGAAAAAAACAAGAAGCAGTATGCTGCCTGAAAATGGGTGGACTGTATTATAAGTGAGTAATGAAAGCAGCTTTCAGATAACTCTGAGTTGGTTGTGAAGTCTGCTGGAATGCCAATGTTCTTCATTGTTGGCACTTGTTTGTTGGTGCCACTCCAAAACACATGCTTGTGTAAGTGAGACTGGCCTGCAGATAGAGTTTGCTTTCTCACAGTGAGCCTCTCAGACGCCTTTATAAGGAATTTGTGAAACTATTGTCAGGTCCACATGTTTTATTTCCCATTCTCCATTTCTGTTTTGCAGGTGTGAGCTGTGATGCATGTTTAAAAGGCAACTTTAGAGGAAGACGGTTCAAGTGTTTAATTTGCTACGACTACGACCTGTGCGCGTCGTGCTACGAGAGCGGAGCCACAACAACAAGGCACACCACAGAGCACCCCATGCAGTGTATATTAACCAGGGTAGATTATGGTAAAGACCTGACTGTGCGGGTTTCTGATCATACAGATTTTTGTACAGGACGATTTTACTACTAATGGCTTCACTGTGTGACTATAAACCATTCATCACAATTTCAGCCATCAATATTGTCATTTGTTGAGCGTAATCATTAAAATATTGATGGACTTCCAGTAAGAGTGATTGTGTTTTACTGTTTCCTTTCAGATTTGTATTATGGAGGAGACACTTTTTCAGTAGAGCAGCCGCAGTCGTTCACATGTCCTTACTGTGGCAAGATGGGCTTCACGGAGACATCCCTACAGGAGCATGTCACCTCAGAGCATTCAGAGACTTCCACGGAGGTGGTGAGTATGCTGACTGCACAAATTAAAGTGCACAGTAGACTTTTGTGTACTATTTAAAGCCTACAAATGTCCTAATTTCTGTAAGCAGCCCCAGCATTTTAGTTTACTTCTGCTATCCACTGACATCCTCTGTATTTAAGTCATTGTTATGATTTTCACTTACTAAACTTCAGTCATTCAGTGACATTTTATAAGCATGCTCCACTGCTGAGTAAAAAAGACTAAGGCTCAGGCTGCTGACACCTGGCTACCTTGTAGGTTGTCTGACCAACAGCTACTTGAGAAGGACACCCTTGACGCTCATGACCAGAGCCAACTAATAGTAGTTTTGCTCCTGATTACTATTACTTCCAGTTTAAATAGTAATTGAAGTGAAACCAGTATTTTCCCATTTTGATTACCTTATTTATGCTTGTGAGATACATTTTCTGTAGTAGTTAGTTTTTCGTAGCGATGTAACAACTGATTTACCACTGACCAGAATTGGTCAGTTTCCAGCTCACTGACCATGACTGGTCAAAAAAGGTTAATGGCAACAGTAGGTTAATTATTATTAACCTACTGTCTCTTATTTCACCTAACAGTTGGAGCTTGTAGGCAGAATAGTTGCTGCTGACAGACATACCAGTGTATGTGATAATGAAAGTCAGACAAAGTAAAGCTTGACTGTAAAACATCTTTCCTTTATGCATCAACAGAAATCTCTCCCTCTCATTTCAGATCTGTCCAATATGTGCTGCCTTGCCAGGAGGGGATCCCAACCATGTCACAGATGACTTCACAGCTCACCTCACTCTTGAACACAGAGCGCCAAGAGATTTAATATCCTTTCCATTTCTCTGCACATTAGTGTCAAAATAAGGAGATATGTATACTTTTTTTTTTTTTTTTTACATGAATAGTTTTAAATGTCAAGATTATCTTGGTATTATACAGTGTGACTGAATTTAACCTTAACAGCCCTCCCTTATGATGAGTCCAGCAGTGTGCGGCATGTACGCAGGATGTTCCACCCTGGACGAGGACTGGGCGGCCCCAGAGCACGACGGACAAATATGCACTTTACTAGCGGCTCCACAGGGGGACTTTCATCCTCCTCCTCCTCATCACAGAGCTCCACTTACACCCCCAGTAACAGAGAAGCAATGGACCCGATTGCAGGTGAGAGTCAGGACATTACTCATCAGCTCCCTGCATAATGTTCCACAAACGGGCAATAACATAATAAATATACAGCAACAAAACCCGTCCACTGTACAGTCTACTTCCAGTGTTAAAGGTAAACAGGAGCTTTTTCATCCTTTCTTAGTCTTGGTGAAAATTTGCATCTAGGGCTGCAATTATTCCTCGAGTAAGCAGTATAATTCAATTCTAAAAAATCCTCAACACAAATTTGTTGCTTCGATGCTTCGTTTAAACTCTGCAGCGCTGAGGTGTCTCCCTGTAAGCGGAGCATTTCACCCACAATAGCAGAATTAAAGTTCTCCGTCACTTTGGCTTTCCATGATTTGGAAAAAAATGACCGTTTAACATGGAGTGGATCATCGCTGACACATTTTCCACTGCTGTCTGCACCCGTTTCTGTGTGTGTGTTGTGCTGAGGATTTCAGCTGAAGCTACCGGTACTGATCACTATCACCACAGTTTGCTAGCAGGCGCCGCCATTAATACTAGCGACCGTTCGTTAACGACGGGAACCCCGTCACCCGTTCGGTACCAAGGGGCTCCATCAAAATATTTTTTATGCTTTAATCCCTGACTAGCGACTAAAAATAGTCCTGCAATAGAAAGATATTTAGGAGGATGCTTGTGACTACAAAGCATTACAACATTAAGCTCATGCATCCCCCAAATTTTCAACAAAAACACTGATAACACACCAGCAGCAGTTGTTTTACTTGCAGTCTGTCTGCACGCATGCGCAAAGAGGCGGAGCCATTATAGAGACCGTGAACTCAGGTGGAGTGAAAGGAAATGTTTTTCTCGCATCCAAAGCAGCAGCGCTTTTTCCTGTAACCACCATTAAAACCTGTACTGGGAAACAGCGGGAGTCCCTTCATCAACCAGCAAGTTTCAATGTGAAGAAAAGAGAACTTTGTAGCTGCTCCATTCATTGCTGTTTCATGCAGAGAAAAATCTGCAGTAAAGCTACAGAAATTAAAATATACAGATGAGCTGTTAATAAGAAAAAAGTATTTCTTTTCCGATTAATCGATGGAATAATTGATAGAATACTCAATTGCTAAAATAATCGATAGTTGCAGCCCTATTTGCATCCAAAGTTGGTTAAATCTTTGACTTTTTCAAATAACGTTTACTTTCGTGTTGCTGTCTAGAGCGTATTTCACAGTTACACACCAAAAAGCTGAAGCATAAACATTCAGGAAACAGGCTCCAAAATACAAAAAGATGTTCTGTAAAACGCATGCGAGCCCTGTGGTGCTTTTTCAAAATCTTCATTCTGTATTTAGTGGTGAGCTGAACAAAAATTCTATCATGGATGCAAATTTTGGTGACTGTGAAGTTACATACAGGTACGGAACCCCGCAAGGGGCATGGGAGAAAAAAAACATGAGTGGGGGTTAAAAAATAATGCACTTTTGCATTTTCCGTGTTAACGTTGATATGGCAGCGTTCATCAGGACATTGACAGGATCGGTGAGAGACTGCGAGCAAAAGTAGCCTTAATTCGTAACCACGCCATAACTGTACAAGCATGAAGGAAGACAGGCATGAACCTGCCTGACTATCCCGCTCTCACGGCTTCACTCGATCATCACAAACACACAGCACTGTCCCCCTTCTCCTCCCAGCCACTCACCTCATAAACAACCACAGTGATGGAGGACACATACCCGTGGGAGAGATTTATATTCATAAAATAAAAGCTCACGTTGTGTTTGTGTGTTTGCGATGATTGAGTGAAGCAGTGAGAGTGGGACAGTCAGACAGGTTAGTTGCTGGCTTCCTTTGTGCTTGTACAGTTATGGCGTGGTTACAGCCACTGAGCCACTGAGTTATGAATTAAAGACGGCTTCTGCTGGCAATCTCTCGCAGATCCTTTCAACGAAGTGCATGGCCTCAAATTAAAAGCTTTTATGCGATCTTGCAAAAGTGCATCTTTTTTTTTTTTTTTTTTTTCCCCTCCCCTGTTTTTTTTTTTTTTTTTTTTTTTTCTCCCATGTCCCTTGCGGGGTTCCATATACAGGCAACATACGTTGAATGTGACACAAACAAGAATGTAACATCGTATTTACAGCGCGGGATGATAAAAGTAACATGATACATAGGAAAATCAAAAGAATTGGGATTTCTAATAAATCTTTTTTTAATAAAAAATATATGGCACCCGTTGAGGAGAGAGGGCACAAACGGACATAAGCTGCAATCATTATAGTAAGAAAGATCACAGTATTTATAAAAAAGACATCATTTTTTTCACAGTCAGACATTAGCAAGAAAAAAAAGGCTGTGTCTAATTTATAAATGGCCATAGGGATATTTTGAAGTATCATATTTTATTCCTCTTTATTTAGAAATCAAAAGAAAATACAAAACTGAAACTATAATGGTTTATTTGAATTTTTTTAAGGTTTTTTCTAAATCATGCTGGTTGCTTGCAAATGAATACATGATCATATCTTTATTCAGTTTTTTTTTGCCTTTATCTTCTTGCAGATGTCTTTTAAAAGTCTATTTTTATTTAGAAACAAACAGCACTGATGTCTGAAGACTGAAGTCTTTTTGTGTTTTTGTGCGTGTGTGTGTGTCTCTCCTATAGAGTTGTTGTCTCAGCTGTCAGGTGTGCGGCGTGCCGCAGGGGGGCAAATAAACTCATCGGGGCCTTCAGCCTCTCAGCTTCAGCAACTCCAGATGCAACTGCAGCTGGAGCGGCAGCAAGCTCAGGCGGCACGGCAGCAAGTGGAATCGGGTCGCCACGCAACACGTCGGGGCAACAACCCGGGCAACACGGGGACTGCCGTCCCCCAACCTAGCACAGCAACTGCCAACACCACCACTGTGGGTGAAAGCAATCCCTCGTCCTCATCCCACAGCTCCCAGTTCCTATTAGCACGGTGAGTGGAGCAGGACGTGGACTTTAGAGTTTGGTTATAAATATGTGCGCAGCTTCTAGTAACAGGACAAAACACAAACCGTTCCATCCGCATCACATTACTGCTATGTGAAGTGTTACTTTGACCATGAAGAATAAGTTTAGTGGCAAGTAAGTAATTACATTACAACCAGATTTATTTTGTAGTTTAGTCAGTTACAGTGAGTGAGACCAAATATGTAACTGAGTGAATTGAACTATAACTATAAAGAGTTACAGCTGGATAAATTATTTTGGCCTATTTCCAGACAAAGCAGGTCAGCAAAGCTCTTGACACGAAGGGCCCACAAGGGCTGGATGGCTAGACAGGCTGCTTTCATGTCACAGTATCTTCCTCAGATTTTATATTTTAGTGCTCCATGTGAACCCCGAGGACACAGCTGCAGCCAGTTTAATGTAGCCACACTCACTCATATTCCTCATGCCTCATCGTGCTATTTATAGCTTTAAGACTTCATTTATCTGTGGATATATTTTTGTAGGACTTTTCAGCTTTATTGCCCAGTTTAAAATATTTGTAAGCAAGGTATGCAAAACAGTAACCATCCCCCTGTGTTGTTCTCTGTTGTAATAAACAAACCAAAATAAATTCTGATAGAAAATAGCTTCCTGACTTGGTGCACAAGTTAAGAGATCTGTTACTAAACATCCAAACCAGGTCAACAGTTGCCATATTAACAGAATATTTTAACAGCGGTATCTGCATTTATTTATTACCCGTATGAGTATAAATGAATATAACCGTTCTTCAGGTTGAATGAACCTAAGATGTCCGAAGCAGAGCGGCAGTTCCTAGAAGGCGAGCGAGCCGACCGCAGCCTGTTTGTCCAGGAGCTGGTTTTGGCTACGCTGATGCAAGAAGAAAGCTCCTCTTCTGACGAGGACGACCGCCGAGACTTCGGCGACTTCGGAGCGATGGGCTGCGTGGATATCATGCCTTTAGATGTGGCGTTGGAGAACCTCCAACTTAAAGAGAGCAGCTCTACAGGGAAGGAGCCTCCGCCGCCTCCTCTTTGATGTCCGAGCATCAAGCAGACTGTGTCCTCTGTGCTGCATCTGTCAGTGATGGGCAGCAAACGGCAGCAGCAGCAGTCCTCCCTGGCCTCGCCCTTTTCTCTCCCTCCCCGATTTTCTGAGTTTGTTTTTGGTGATTGTAATTTCAGGCCCGTCACCACATTTGTTATATTGTAAACAAAAAAATAAATAAATGAGAGCAAGTGGGATAAATGTGCGAGTGCGCGAAGCGAGCGAGTGAGCGAGAGAAGAGAAATATATAAATATATATAAAATATATATGAAGTTGATAATCAATCCACATTACTTTTCTTTTATCAGATAAATGTTACAGGCAGCTGTGGCAGACCTTTGCTTCCTGTGACATGCAAATGGCTCTCCGTATAAATACTCCACATTCAAAAGTGAAGAGGGCACAGGCTCCTCTGATGAAGCTGCTGTGTGTGTGTTTATGACTATTAATAAATAAAGTGCTTGGATGGGTGACCATTAACTACTGCATGCAGTTATTTGCAGCGTGCATGACTTAATGACCCTGTCATTAAAACCTTTTTAAAAATCCCAAAGCTCACAATTGTTAAATGATTATTTCTAGGGATGCACTGATGGTGGGAATTGAGGCCGTTTTGTTCGGTTTGTTTTTGCTTTCATGGTACAGAAATGAGGAAGACTCCAGGTTAAAATGCATAACGTCACATAACAGATGAACATCAGCCACTGCCATCTTATTAAGAGATGGCAGACAACACTGCAGGCACATCAGCGCATCCCTAGTTATTTCAAACATGGTTAAGTATTAAAAGTGTTTGCAAACTGACAAAGAAATCGAAATCTAAAAGTATATGTTGAGAGGTTTTCTTTGAAGAAGGGTTTATAAAAAGGGGAGAAGTGATTAGGTTCCGCTGCAGCGTTTCGCAGCCCCAGTCTCACAAATTATGGTGCGTCTAGAAGCATCAAATGAAAATTAAGGACAGAAGAAAGGCACTCCCCTCTGATTTTTGTTTTTTTTTTTCTAGATAATGTTTAGTTATAAACTGAAGTCACAGTATACTTTTTAATTTATAGACGAGTACAGACGCCCGACTGGCTCCGTTGTCCCTGCGCAGGCTTCGCACCAGTCCACCTGCTTCTGATGACTTTCTTTGCTGAGTATCAGGACCTGGAGACTTTTCACGGTGCAGTTTTTTTTTTTTAAAGTTTAACACACTTTCTGCTAAAAGTAGCACCTTCTATTTGTTCACATTTGTTTTCTGATTCTTCAGAGCCTTGATGTGGCCACCTTCATGCCTATACGTTCACCCTCTCTGTAAAATGCAATGAGATGTATATTAAATTTGTTGGTTAACTTTCATAACGGTTCTAAGACATGGGCAGATTTTTTTTTTTTTTTAAGATGTAAATTTAGAATACAATAAATATCTGCGCACAGCTTTTAATGAAAGCTAGAGACACTATGCCTTTTGCACCTTGTCTTATTATTTCATAAAAATCCTTAAACTTAAGATCCCGTGATGGGACCATTAGCAGCTCTCCAGCCACTTTTTTTCTAATGAAACATCCCTCTGATTGAGCTTTTATAAATAGTAAATAACCACTGATTTAATATAACACTAATGGGGCTGGATCCGCTCCTTGTGTGTAATGTAGTGAAATACAGTTTGTAATGAAATCCAAGAGTTCTTGAATATTGTGAACAAATGCGCTGCAATACTGAACACTCGCTCTGACCAAAGTTATGTTTATTAATAGTATAAGGCTTCTAAAAAGGGTTTAGCATTAATATACAGTATAAAAATGTAATAAAGCTAAAGCAGGGCATGTCTGTGATTCATCAAGCCCACAAATAGTAGTAAAGGATTAATCATTTGGTTAATTGAGTGACTGAGGAATAGGTGGATTTTTATATGTGCACTTCCTTGGGGAAGGCATCCTTGGATTTGATGGATGCAGGGACCTAAAATTGTGGACCGCATCAGCAGTCCACCACGGCAGGCTTCTAACACCACCACACGCCATTAGAAACAACCTGTGATGCTCTCACACCACAGAAACCTGCGGTCCTTGTGTGTGTGTGTGTGTGTGTGTGTGTGAGGTCATTCAAGGCCAGCTGTCCTCGTCACTCCTCAGCAGTTATTGTTAGAAACAAATGGTGCCCACGGGATCCTTTTCACGACACATGTTGTGCTGCTGCTGCTTCTTTTTAAAGTAGCACACCACCCAAAGCACCACAGGTTAAATGTCAGTCACACTTTAGCAGGCAATCAGCCTGTGTGCCGTTTGTCCTGATGGGTCAATAATTAAGGAAGTTACCTGGAATTTAAAGTTGTAACTGACTGGGAAGGTGCCTGCAAGTACATAATAAATCTTTTTAAAGTCAGCCCTTTAGTTGGATGTTCTGCCAAACAGTACTGTGGGAGTTACGTAAGTGTGGTATGAGTCCAAAGGAGCCTCCACTCATCTACAGAAATGTAGAAAAACCTGACATCTAAACTATTATCCAGCCTATCTGAATCCATCTGCTTCACAAAACAAGTGTGATATTTTCATCATATTTTTGATTTCGTCCTTTTGCACGCACTTCACTCTCTCAGCCAGGTGGTAACCTTATAGTTCTCGCATATGCTCTGCACTTGTTGGCTGGTTTTCCTTCACTCGGCACCCCAAACCATCTGAGCTGGGTTTAGGTCATGTGGTGCAGCTCTCCATCACTCCCCGTCTTGATCAAAGAGCCCTCACAGAGCCTGGAGGTTTGCAGTTTTCTCAGCTGCTCTGGCACATTTCTTGCAGCATTTTTGAAGTTATTACTGCTGGAGGTGCATTTCCCAAAACAGCTCATGCATGCAGCAAAACACTGCAATAACCCGCAGAAGGCCTCCAGTGTGTGTATCAAAATGAAGCTTTTGTATCAATGAACGAATCATTTATAATACAACAATGAGAAGTTCCTTTGCCTTTGTGTAAACAAAGGTGGTCAAAAAATGTCCTAATTTTCTTACCAACAGTAAGAGCTTACTGGCTATTATTTTCTGAGGATAAACTCAGGAGGCGTATTTATATCTATGTCGGAACAATTATTTGACCCACAAAATCTCACATTTGGACTGATTAGACCAAAAGCTGGATGCCCACTTGTCTAATGTAGATGTGACAACCCTAGAGATGCCTGTGTTTTCCTCCCCATTCAGGTGCTCAGCTTGAACTTCAGCAGGTCTTCTCGACCATCTCTACACGCCTAAATGCATTATGTTACTGATTGGCTGATTGGATAGTTGAGTTGATGAGCAGTTGAACATGTGTATCTAACAAAGTGACCTGTTATTATTTTAAACGTTAGCCATGTTAAATATGAGTATCAACAAAGGAAAGTAAATGGCCAAATGTACTCACTTCTAATCACTGGACGATAAGTAGCACACAGATGTGATTTTGATTTCCCAGCAAACGTGTTAATGTGTAACTGTGTGTATCCATAGTTGCTTAAAAAGAACATCCAGACTTTGAAAACATGAAGAACCCTAAAGGGCAGACACTGTACTGTAAGACATACCACCTTTATTAAATGCACAGTATCACAAGGAACATTTCCATTAATTGTGGATAAGCTACTCACATGATGCACAAAGCATTGAATTGATTCATAGAACTGTCAGATTAAAGCAGGATTAAATCTGCTAGGAGAGTCGACACACACACACATACACGCGCCCTCAGATTCATACACACTCAGATACACACACACCCGCACAGGCACGCGTCTTCTAGCAATCTGATGTATGTGCAAATACGCACACACACACAAATACATATACACTCTCTTAGTATTCACACAGTAAGTAAAATTCTGTTATCTGCACAGGAATGAAAACCGTCATCTTTTTTTTTTCTTCTTTTACTGTATATTTACAAAAAAATCATCAACACCCCCCTCGATATAGATTACATTCAAAAAAGGTCCCCACCCTTCTAGATTACATTCAAAATAATATACTATTCATGATGCAAAGTCACAGTTATTCATCTGAAAGAGGATCAAAATAGGCTACAGTCAGTCAGAGGGAGAGTGGTGGGGTTGGCCAGGAGGTAACTCTGACCTCCTCGCCACTGGCCACACCAACAGTAAGAGCTTACTGGGACACCTGTCGGGCCAGGAGAGTTCCTGATGTTTAGAGTCTGTGGTCCTCCTGCGAGACAGGCAGCATCTCAGACAGCCTCTGTGTGAGCTCCCCATCACAGTGGAGAGGAAAGAGGAGATCGTCTTCCTTTTTTCTTCTTCTTCAGAGAAAACCTTTTTTTTTTTTAATTACAGTCCTCTGTAGATCAAAAATTGCCAAAAAAAGAAAAAAGAAAGAAAAGAGAAGATTGTATTCTCACCGGTATTATGAACAAGCACAAAGAAATCATACAATGTAGCACAAATCAAATTGTATTTACATATAGTATGTATTGCCAGTGGCCCATAACACATTATCTTCAATAGATGTCGCACAGTTTTGACATGATACCTGCTTAAAACAGATTATACTATTGAACATAGCCTACTATTCATATAGACAAATATCAGAACTGTACAGAATGGAGAGCTGCTTATGTACAGCAGACAGGTGACTATAATACAGAACGCCGTGATTAAAAACATAGAGGGACACACACACACACACACACACACACACTGGTCTTTTCATCATTCATGGCCGGCACAGCGAGGATGATTTTCTTTTCTTTTTAGATGCAGCTGAGTTTGCGATGGAGGGAGCTCAGTGCTAAAGGTTGTGCATTTGAGTGTTTAAGTAATGCTACAAATTGCACTTAACAAATATAACTTATTGTCCCACTGCCTTACACCTCTGCACGAATGATTCCTGCTGGGTTTTATAATTTTTTTAACTTTTTTTTTTTTTTTTTGGTTTTATTTGCACCGATTAGCACTGGACATTGCACCATGGTTGCTATTTATCTTTTATTTTTTATTTTTATTTTATTTTATTTTTTAAATACCAGGAAAACAAAACAATTGAAGGTAACACAAGAGTGCATTCTGAAACCACCTGCTGCCTGCAAAAATCACCACTGCCCCGGATGAGGACCTGAATTAGTCACCACCTGGCTGACCGGGGGCCACAAGAAGAGATGAAAGCACCCCTGGGACATTTTAAGGGCAATCAGACTCTTAATTAATGCTTTTACTGCAGTCTCATAGCCCACTATGCTATGAACTGAAAATGAGATCTTCAAAGTGCACTCTTGTAATGTAAATAAATAAAACAGGTAGCTGCTTTAATACATAAAAAGCCCAATATATGACCTAAAAGAGCAGCCGCCACATCTGTAAACCTCCCAAGATGGAAACAAAAACCACATCACATATGACACATATGAGCCACCGTACAACAGAGACTTTAGAAATGGCATTGCTGGTGGATGATAAAACAAATGTGAACCAAAAAAAACCAACCCGTGCCTCCGGCTCCCCATCCTCTGTGCTTTAAATAAACGAATGAAAGGAAGATTTTTGAAACGAGAGCCGCATCATTGCAAACATCCGTGAATACAGATGACCTTGTGTAAACAGGAAAAAGATATTTACAGAAAAGACGTGACATCAGGAAGCGCCTCAGAGGACCAGGAGTAAGTTACACGTTTCTGTAAGATGACCCGAAAGCCACAGATTTCAATCGGCTGGTATGAAGCAGAGTCAGCGTTTACAAATTCTCAACATATTAAAATAGTCTTGTGACATATAAAAGAGAGAAAAAAAAAAGCTTCAGCTGTAAACTAACAAGTTATTTTGTGTTATAGCAGGGCAGGTGTGACACTGCTGAGAGAGGAAACTGCTCTATCTACAGACATGTATCCATAAACTGTCCTTCACGAAGAGACACGTTGTTTTCCCTTTGTTCATTTCCAGCATATGGAATACAGGAGGGAAATGATGCGGTGAGTGTAGACAGAGCAAGCTGTCTATTTGCTTCTTTTTATGCCTTATAAACATACACTATGCTGCATGTTTGGAGCGTTAATGGTATGTGAGTCTCTCTGCATTTTGGTTTCCACTTTGTGAAGCATGCCTTAGTAACATCTGCAAATTCAAAAGAAAAGAAAAAAACCACTCAAAAACGTAAGGCTTTTCTCCATGTAATGAGGACGCGGACAGGAGCATTTACAGTCACATTTACAGCCAGGTTCTGTACACAGATGCACTCGCACAGCCTCCGCCTCCTCCTCTCCTCCTCGTTTTCATCGTGTGCAAACACACAAACACTTGTCCACATATGAAGCACACATGCACACGCAGTACGTTACACGGACACTGGGGCGTCAGCCCAGTATGTCCAGGTAGACGGGCGAGGCTTTGGCCAGGCTCTGGAGCGTGCTGTGGATCTCCTTGATGTTCAGCCTCATGTAGGGCTCCCTCTGCCAGCAGCCCAGCATCAGGTCGTATACCTCTTTAGGACAGGTGCGGGGCCGCTGCAGCACTCGGCCCTGGGTGATGCACTCGATTACCTGAAGCAAAACATTGTTTGGGGTTTGGTTGAGATGCTCAAAAGAAGCAGATTTATCTATTCTCACATAATAATGGGGTCTGATAGCAAAATCTCTGTCCCCCCGGCAGTGCACAGGAATCAAACTGCACAGTCATTTATTAAAGGCTGGCCTCGACATTTGGATAGCATAGACTATATACAGAGGTTTGAGCCCCTAGGCCCACCCTTTCCTGCACATTTTCAAGGAGATTTTAGTTTTTAAAAAAGAATGCTGTTTAATTCCAGTTGCTTGGACTTGAAAGGAGCTCCCACAATATGCACCAGAAAAAGAGGATGCTTAAAAATGGTCTGTCATCTCAAGGGCAAGCTGCATAGAGCGCAAGTTTTTCATCAGACCTGTTTTTTTTTATTCTTACAAGATTAATTGGGGGGGG
>JAVDPK010000904.1:53610-68355 GCA_034780415.1 Cichlasoma orientale | reverse complement strand
CCTTTTTTTTTTTATTAATAAAACATTAATTCCCCCCCCCCCCCCATGTGTAAGGATACAAAACTCAAACATTTACTGAAATAGTGCATCAAATCTTAAACATCTTTGTTCTGCGCTTCCATGAAGTTCTGAGAATTTTAAAAGCCAAATGGTGAACCGTGAAGGATCAGATTTATTCCCTACTGTCTGTCAACCTTCAGTAAGATCGGATACAACATTTCCCATAATGCAACCAGCCGTGTCATGTCATACTCTGATATGAACACTAGTTGTTATGGGGTTCCGGCTTCAAAAAGTGTTCACGTCACGTAAAGGCCACTGTTCAGTTAATAAACCCAAACTGAGCTGATGCACTGCTTCTCTACAGCCACTATAGGCGGGACTGTTTTACAGTGAATTCATCAGTGTTCTCCGTCACGACCTGTAAACTGTGTTAAAACAAGGCTACATAAGTTCAGGGTTATCAAAGTGGTGCTGTGGCCTGACTGAATTAAAATATATATTGTATATTTCATTTAATCCCAGTTCAACTCGCGCTAATAAACGGCAGTGCAGAGTCGCTGTCTGCTGACTTTTTTTTAACCACTTCAAAATGAATGCGAGGAAATCTAACAGCCACCTCGCTAATGATAGAGAGAAACACCATCCTTTAAACTGACACATATCAAACATTAACATTTCACATGAAACAGCAAAACCAAGCAAACTACAGATGGGGAATAAGGGCCACCACTACAGCCTGCATTTATTACCATTTATTACTAGACTACAGTCTTAATCTAACATGCGTGGGTCAGGAATCTCGTGCCTCTCTTGTGCTGTTAAAGAAGCTTTCTGGCAGCTTACTGTTAATATAATCTGACTTTTTCTGTCGTAGCATTCATATGCAGACAAATGTGTGTGAAGTATAGGGTTAGGGTGAGACCTCATGTGACTCTGACCTCATTGTTGGAGAGCTGGTACCAGGGCTGCTTGCCGTAGGTGAAGATCTCCCACAGCACCACGCCGAGGCTCCACACGTCACTCTCTGTGGTGAACCGCCGGTACATGATGCTCTCTGGGGGCATCCAGCGGATGGGCAGCATCGTATGACCGCCCACCTGCAGAGGAAGCGACGCAGCGGCATTCATGAGAAATCAACACTGCAAGAGATTATTCAGCACTTCCAAGACTTCAAGACTCCAAATGCTGCAGTTTATATACTGATACACAGAGTTTATATCAGCGGGTCAGAAAGTGTGGGGCGGAGCTTGCTAGCTCTACTGCGCTGACCTTTATTTAAGAAAGCTCAGGTCTGGTAGCTTCTTACTGTTCATGACTGATAAGAAAGTTGTGTGTCAGATTTTGTTTTGTTGGTTTCTGTTGGTTTATTGGCAAAATGTGTTACATGTTCATCATTCAGTGTTGCATATTAGTGTGAGCACACTTCACTTGCTGCTTAGCACTAAACACAGAAGTAATAATAGTAGTAGTAGTAAAAGAAGTAATACTAAACAAAAGACTGGGCAACAGAGATCCACACATTTTATATTAAAATAGTGGTAATTATTTTTTATAAACTACTAGATTGTCTTATTAATCCTTCCACATGAAATTGGTTTGTAAAAAAAAAAATTGTTTTTTCCATTTATATCTCTTTTTTTTTCCATATATAACTTTTTGGTTATTTGTGTCTTAAAAAGAAAAAATATTCAGGCCTCTTAGTGCCAAATGAGCATCATTTAAATGGGACAGTCCACCTGAGTATTGTAGCTGAATTCATCCATCCTTTTCTGACCACAGTGTACCCATCTTCTGATGGCTGCTTCCAGCAGGACAACGTGCCATGTCACAACTCATTGCATTGTGCAGTGGGGTGTTTACTTAGTCTGCACTTGTCAATATTCATGTGGTGGGCAAAACAATAGACAGCCACAAGAGTACTTGAAACTGTCCGCGTGAGTATTTATAATGCAGTGCGTCAACCACCAATCCAACGGTGGCGCACAAATGTAAAATTCCAGTCAACTGTCAAAGGTTTCACTCGTGTCTAAATGCGAAAATAATTCAGTTTGATTTAATTTAATATTTGCTCTAAGTGCATGTGAAACAGGACCGACTTCCAGAATAAAAGCAGCATTATAGCAGGTGAAAGACGAGCCCGGTATCATGAGCTTTGTTAATGCGTTCGATAGCAGGAGTTGGTGACAGGCCCTCTGTAAGGTTATCTTATTAGATGCAGGCAAATGCATCTTGGAAATGATTTACAGTAAGTGTGTTCACATTTCTGACGCCACTCTGGGCAGCAGAGGGCACTGTGGGATTCATGCTGGCATGTGAGACACAATGAAGGAATAAAATACATCTGTCAGCTCAGTATGATTAAGGTGATTGTTTTGTTTCTTTGGCCTACCTCATTTTTATACAGATTAGAGAATTTGCATTTAAACTGTGGTAAAAATAGATAAAATGCCTCTGGGTAAAATTGTCATTCTTGCAGCTGCACAGTTCTTTTAGACCAAACCTGGAATCAAATTCTAACCACACGTTTGATCATTTCCATATTTTTGTGTATATATCAGAAAGGTTGCGCGCGTGCATGTATGTGCAGCTGTATGAGGACGCAAACGGGGGCAAGATGAAGTAAGGTAAGGAAGGGGAAATGACCCAAAATACTCACTCTGTAGTAGTCTGAGCTGTAAACATCTCTGGACATGCCAAAGTCTCCTATCTTGACCAGCAGGTTTTCTCCTACCAGGCAGTTCCTTGTTGCCAAATCTCTGTGGACAAAGTGCTGGGAGGCCAGGTAGACCATGCCAGCAGCAATCTGTTGGGCAATGTGCAGCATCTGGGACTGAGTGAGCTCCACCAGGATGCTGTGTTGACCGTCTGCCATGAGCACTGCATCGGGACCGTGGGACCTGCACCCATAAACCATTGCACAGTTTAGAAAATAATGCATGGAACCACCGCAGCATGAACCATTCTGTCATTACTGTAATGTGTGAATGCGACGTTAATAACAAAAAAATTATTAACAAAAAATTAACCTGAAATTATTTTAAAACATTGTACCAACAACTGAAGCCGCTGGTGAAGTCGCAATGGTGTGGGGAATGTTTTCTTGTCACACTCACGAGCACCTTTTTCTATACCTAAGCACCTTGTCTAACATGTGCACATTTGAATGCATCAGGGGCGACTCAGGCTTCAGTATCTCTGATACTTTGGATACTTTGACATGCAGACAGGAGTAGCCGGGGATTGAACCACGCTACCTCCTGAGCGACAGCCAATAGTGAGAGGCAGTGAAAAGAGGGTCCTATCAAGTATTGGCCAGGTGTATTGTATGAATTTGCTTTTAGTGTACTTGTTTTATACAATTTTTTGGTATAAAAAGACACTTTAGTTTTTATTATTTCCTATCATTACATTTATTCTGTCTTGTTATCACCTTGTCAGTGCTTACACACACACACACACACACTGATCTCCACGAACGGTACAACAAGTCAGGTTTCATTGGTCGATTGGTAACGGATACCAGTACAAAGTCTAAAGAAGCTTACCTGAGGAACTTGTTTAGGTCCCCGTGTTTCATATATTCAAACACCATGATGAGTGGGTCGCTCTCTACGCACACTCCGTAGAAGGTGACGATGTGCTCATGCTGCAGGTTAGTGAGGAGCTCGGCCTCTCTGTAAAAGTCGGCTCTGCCGCTCTCGCTGGCTTCTTTCAGTGTCTGAAATAAAGCAGAGACAAAGTCAAGAGACAAACGATGAGAAGCTTTATCTGCTTTATCTGCAGGAACGTACATCTGATCACTAGGATTTACTGACTGACTGTGAAGCTTATTGATTATTTGATCTGTACCTTGACTGCCACGTGGATCTTCTCCTGGTCTGGTGTCAGGTTGTAGCATTCAGCGAGAAAGACCTTCCCAAAGGCTCCTTCTCCCAGCTCCCGCTTCAGCACAATGTTGTGTCTCTTGATGTGCTGGACAACTTTAACGCAAAAGAAGTCAAATCACCCTCAAGGTTATGTGTACACTGGGAATATTTAGTGGATATTTTTGGTGTATGAAATAAAAACGTTTGTCTTCGCTAATGCACCAGATTGCGTGATTTATCTGATGAAAATTCCCAAACTGAAAATGCATATATTCAGCAAATTCAAAAGACTAGACTCAATTAATAGTTGGCATTTTTGCCTGACAAAAAGGACTTGAAGTCATCTAAATAATTCATAATGTATATAAAAAAAACTGCTGAGTTAAGCCTTTTGTGCAAGCTTGTGTTTCTGCACATCTTCTGTGGTCCAACTATCCAGCTGGCCTAAGGAGCAGGAGTCACTATCACAGTGCAGCAGGATGCCAAAAATAAATATGGCGCCTAGCAGTGATCCCTGCATGGATTTATCAGAAAAGGCCCAGGTTACCCAGCGTTTGTCGAGCGAGGCGATAACTCACACGTGTTGGATTTCAGCATGCTGCCGGAGTTACGGAAGTACTGGGGGTTCTCAATGACAGGAATCTTTGTCATTCCAATGATCACTGCGTCTGGACCCATCTCTGAGGATGACGGGGTGTTGTTGCCATTGGAGACGTGATGAAGAGGGCTGGCAGAATCATCGTCATTACTGATAACTGAGGAGGAGCCTTGGGAGCCACAGAGGAGGTGGAGGAGGAGGAGGAGGAGGAGGAGGAGGAGAAAGAGAGAGCAAAGAAGACGAAGAAGTGTAAAGCTCTTAGTCATAAAGGAAGAGGAGTAAAAGAAGGGTCGCAGAGTGAAAAGAGATTGACAGAGAGAATACAGGTTGCATAAAATATGTCAGATTATAGATTACAGGCAGCTTTCATCCTGCACAATGTGAAAGGATGCACTCAGCAAAAAAAGTGGAACTCACTATTTCCTCTAATAATTTTCACATGAACACAGTAGGAACTGCAGCGCCAACACTGATGCCTACTTTTAAATGCCTGACATAGAATTTACAAATGGCACGTAAGAACTTAATTAATATTTTACGATATAGGTATAAGCAGATATTAGGCCATCCTAGCCTTTCATTAATGGATTGGGATAGTGCTGCTAATCTTGTGATGTGTTATAGAACTTTCAACTGTTTATACATCAGTTATTAATATTAACAAGAGGTTTAAACTGCTGAAGAAAAGTAATGATAAATATCTATAATAAAAAAATGTTTTGTTTTGTTTTTTACCAAAAATGTCTTACATTATAGCGTCATTTCAGGGGTGATACAGAACAGAACGTGAAAAGAAAATTTAACAAAACTTAAAAAAAAAACTCAACAAGAACAAATAAAGCTTGATACATGGACTGAAACAAACACACGATAAATGATAAATTATTCAAATCTGCACTCTGGAATAGCAAATCTGTTTGATTTCGATGAGAGAAAACTGAATAAGTAACAGAATGTTATAATAATAGGTGATCACAGATAATGGTAGTAAAAAAAATGTTTAAGTAAATACATCAGTATATGGAGGCATGCTGGCAGTTAGGATGATAACTGTCAGCATGTTATGATACATGCAGATGAAAGGGGGGGGCAGTGATGTAACTAGCAGTAGGTGAACAGATTGAATGAAAATGTTTTTCTTGCGTGCATAATTATTTATATACAGTTCGGTCCACAGGTTTCTGGACAATGACACAGGTTCGGTGATCATGCCTCTGTACACAACCACAGCTGATCAATATGTGATTGAAGTGCAGACTGTCAGCCTGAATTCAACCATTACTTTAACTCTTTAGGAATTGTAGCCATTTTTACACATAGTCCACGCCCCTTCATTTTCAGATGCTCAAAAGTCATTGGACAATTGACTGATGAGCAGTTTCATAGCCAGTTGAAGCTTGTTCCCTTGCTATTCCATGATAAATGAAGCAGATAAAACATCTGGAATTGATGCATTTAGTAGCTGTTCACTGGAACTCTGAATATGAGGTCCCAAGAGATGTCAGTTCATGTGAAGGAGGCCATCATTAGTCAAATCAGCAATCTGGTACATTCTTAAAAGGAAGGAATTCACAGAAAACCACAGAAAACAACTCTCTCAAAATGATTTCACTCTTTCACAACATCTAACCAAGTCTAACCCTCTGCTTATGTTCAACCAAATGCTGCTAAACTGATAAGACAGAGCTTCCCCAGAGCAAACGGACAATGACCCGAAGCATACTGCAAAAAGCAGCCCAAGAGTTTTCTCAAGGCAAAGAAATTGGATATCTTTAATGGCCAAGTCAGTCATCTGATCTCAACCCAATAGAGCATGCTTTCTACTTACTGAGCATAAAACTGAATGCAGAGACCCACAAACAAGAGCAGCTGAAGGCAGCTGCAGTAAAGCTGTGGCAGAGCGTCTCAAGGCAGGAAACAGCATTTTGGTGATGTCCATGGGTTCTAGACTTGAGGCAGTCATTGACTGCAAAGTATTTTAACCAAGTATTAATTGCATTATGTAATTTTGCACTTCAGTCACACACTGATCGATTTAAAATCCGCTGCGGTGGTGGTGCTAAAATATGTGTTCGAGTATCTACTTTAAAAAAGAAAAAATCTGTGTTTTTGTTTTAAGGCACCCTTTGTCTTTCTGTACAGATGCACTCAGATAATAGATGGTGCCGGTGTTTCTGTCTTTCTGGTTTAGGTTTGTTGTTAGCGTGACCGATACGGGGTTACTCGTGTTTCAGAGGCAGTTCACCTGACGCAAACTCTCCAAGCAGACTGCAAAGCTGCGACCTAAAGCTGAGGATAGCGTTTGTGTGACGTGTATTCAGAGTGATGGGCCGGGGTCTGCAGAACAATCTGCCCCTTCTAACAGACACATGTGACATCGTCCAGCTCAGGGTGAGGAAGCACAGTTTAGTCATTTCTGAAAATCTTTGCACCTTTAATGCCAAACTTGGAGTTTCTTCCGTATTTCAGTATGATCACCATCAGAACACAACCGATCAGGGCAACTCCAGCAATTCCCACAACTACATACACCTGGGGAGGAAAAAACTAAGATGGAGTCATAAGGTGATAACAGGAACTGCTTTTTTTTTTTTTTTTTAAATGATTGAAATAAACAGGAAAATATATATTGTATATTTTAAGGGGTTACAACAAGTCAAGAGGTAGGTACCACTGCTTTAGATGGCGCGGACTGATTAGAATCACTTACAGCAACGCTGTCATTCAGTGGAGGGAGGGGAGTATCTGAAAAAAATATACATACCAAAAACATTCGTCTGAACATTTTAAAGCAACAATGTTTAGTGAGTGAAAACATGCTGATTGTTAGGCTTCATGCTAAACAGTTTAATCTGAGTGTTATAAGAGTTCAAATACCCACAGTCTGGGCAGAAGATGCAGGCGCAGGGAAAGGCGGGAAAGAGAGGTGGACATTATCAGAGTTCATTTCACATTTGTACACAATTATTATCATGTGAACAAGCATAAAGATTGTTGGTATAAGAAAAATCAATCCTTACAATAATCTTCTTCTTCTAGGGAAAAAAAAGAAGAAGAAAGAAAAACATTTCATTCGACAAATTCATAAACAAAAACCAGGTTCAGAAATGAGCTGATTTCAATAAATGAGCTTCTGTGAAAAGACACTGACCTGTGCGGTTGTCGGGCGGGTCGAGAAACTGGGCGGAGGTGTTCTTCTCATCTCTACCGTACTTGTTCTCTGCGACCAGCTTGTACACGCCGTTGTGAATGTGGGTGGGGTTGACCAGCTGTAAGCAGCCGTGTTGCTCATTCTCCGTGGTCACGTGGATCATGGTCCGGATGTAGTCCTGCTCCTGGAGAGGATTGTTATTATGGTACCACTTTAGCTCCGGCTTGGGGTTCCCCGTTACGGTGAAGGGGATGCACCAGTGATGGTCCCGCTCTGGAGTGTCGAGATTCTGGATGGTGGGGGCAACTGACACAGAGGCAACGGTAGAGGAAGAGTAATCGCAGGATGTTAGGAAATAAACACAAGGAGGGGAGCCAACAGGTAAAACTGATCACACAACATTTGAATACTGACAACATGAAAACATGGAGAAAGAGGAGGAGGGTGGAACTAAACAAGCAGAGGTGTAATGTAAGGCACGAGGAGCTTCACATGAGGAAGAGTTATGGACAGGAAACATGGAGAGTCAATAAGGTTTGCCAAGAGACACTAATGATAACAAAATGAGGAGCCTTCTGCTTCCACTGGAAAAACAGCGTCTAGAAGAAGGCATTTAAAAGTTCATCACATTAAATTAGAGAAATTAAACTTAGCAATGCAAATATAATTTCTAGAGATGTATGCCATGGTTAAAGTCCTTACAGAGAATATTGAGCTGAAGGCTGGCCTCGGTCTGACCGACCATGTTCTCGGCACTGCATATGATCGCCCTGCCATTATCATCGGGAGACAGGCCTGACAAGGTGAGGATGCTCTCCATATCAGTGAGTTCAATCTGTAGGAACATTATTGGTTTGCATTATATTTCCTGTATAAAGAAAACCGGCTTGATCTTATGTAACCGATATTAGCTGACTGGACAATACAGCCTCAGTCAGCTGTAACACACTGATGCCACAGATACCAGAGTAATCATTCTTTTACCTAAAGGAAATGAAGAATTTACCTTTATATTGGAACAAGGTAAATTCTAGCCGAAAATATTATCAAATAGTATTTAGCACACTAAAACCAATGTAAGAAATAATAATTGAACCTGCAGCTAGAAGCGGCAAACAGCTAAAACATTGAAACAGTTCAAAGAAATGCATAAAACATGCAAATAGCAAAGTAAGTAACAAATACGCATTTAAATAGAGGAAGGTAGGGATACAGTGTAACCGAAGTAAGTGATAAACAGTGGAAATTATTAGATAAAGCGGATTTAAAATAGTAAAAATAATTAGTTAAAAGCATCAGCTAAGATAGTTACAAGTTCTCAAATAAAAATAGTTCTCGCATTGCTTTCAGTCGAGAGCTTCAAATCAGAAACTAGTCTCAGATCAGTCAAACGCAACTTAAGTCTCCTCATGTTCATTTAAAAATACAAGTTGCTAAAAATCACGTTGGCTCCGCAGACCCCGTTGGAACCACTGTTCACCTGTGGATAAAAATGAAGGAAACCTACTGCAGATATTTGAAAACAGCAGGCTGCCCGCGGTTGTAGTAATCAAAGAATATGTGGCATGTTTTGAAAGCTGTTAAAAAGTGAAACTCTGAAGAACATAAATTATCACCCTGCCTGCTCACACAGACTTTTTAGCAAGATAAATTTTTATTCAATTTAAGTACGTTCATGGGATAATAATAATAAATAAATAAGAATAAGAAATTCTTTATTTATCCCGTATTTGGAAAAATTATTTTATTACACCAATCGAAGCCATTAGTAAAATAAAATTTGAATAAACTAGAATATCACCAAAGTAAATCTATAGCTCTTTAAGCCTCAGGAGCCCAGGGAGGTAGATCTGTACTAAAGGTTTAAAATGAAAACAGTGGGGTAGATCACCCTCACCTCATTGTGGGTCGAGAGCTCATCAAGGTTCCACCCAATCTCAGGCGCAGGGGAGCCTGAGGCACTGCAAACAGCTTTGACATTACTCCCCTCCATCTGAGTCACATTTCTCGGGGTGACCTCTACTGTGGGAACCACTGTGAGAAAACACGCAAACAATAAGACTAAACACTCGATCAGACTGATTTCCTTCGAGCTTTCTTTCTGTCTTTGTTTCAGTCTCTAACGTACGTCCACTCCGCCAACTAATATCAATCAGTCTAGTCAGCTTTGTCTTTTATGGCATGGTTTCACTTTACCACAGTCTGGTGGCATGAGGGTAGCAAAGTCCTGCGCCGCTCCTCTCTCATCTGTGCACGTCAGCTCTGGACTGTCCGTTTCTTCCAGGAGTCGTAGTTTGATCCACAGGTTTTCACAAACGCACTCCAGAGGATTCCCAGCCAGAAGTAGCCTAGAAGCAAACAAAAAGAAATTTGCACACTACACGAGACGATATATAGACATGAGGTGGATGTATTATTAGGTGTGCGCGTGCATGTGTCGCTTACGGATATGTAATGTTAAAGTTCTGAAATGTTCTCCATGACAGCGTTGACAAGTTATTGTCTCTGAGATTTCTGAAAAGCGAGAAAAGCTGTAAATATCCAACTAAAGCATCTTCTGTTTGTATCAATGACATAACTGAAGAGGATCTTTGAAACTCTTCTTACACATATTGAAGTCTTGTATTGTTAAAAAACGCATCCGGTGACACGGCCGTCAGTCTTGTCTTTGTAACTGTTCTGTTGGAAGGTAAACTGTTCTTACTTTACCTTACTTTAATTCCATGTTGAACATTAAAAGAAACACAGAGTGTTATACTTACAGGTTCCTCAGGTTTATGTAGTGCCTCAGACTGCTGTCGCTTATGTCAAACAGCCTGTTTTGATTAGCAATATATCTGTGGGGGGAAAAAAAATACAAAATAATGTCAAATAAAGTAAAATGTGGAATCAAAAGTGCGAGTTAACGTGACATTAAGATATAGGTTCTAGGTTTATAGATCAGCTCTCCGAAAATTGTAGTGTGGAATGAGAAACGTGTGTATTTTACAAAACTAATCACTTTTCTTTTTTTTAGAAAACAAATTTTTATATGACGTTCTGAAGCTTAATGTGGGGGCTATGGCTCGATTAGAACTTGAATTATCACCAATAATGATGATAATAATAATAGCAATAATTTGTAGGGAAATGACCTTGATCAGATTTAATTAATTGGAATAATTAATCATAACCAGCTAAACCACTGTTCAGGGACGGGTTCTAACACCGGCCTGATCTGGGTGCTGAGCTGTGGTCAGACACACTCACGGGTGTGTCAGCGTCTTGCTGGAGGCTGATAGCAGGTTTATTATATTTGCTTACTCAAAGTTGCAGACAGACTGATGGTGCTTTTGTATGCGAAGTTTTGGAGGCATGAAATTCAAGTTTGTGCTTCAACAAAAGTTTTTTAAAGATATGGGGGGGGTGGGGTATCTGGACAGTGCCTATGCTGAGAGGTTTCAGTTTAGGTGAAAAGGTGCTTTTAGGCATCGATATCCTTGTTTAACTAAGTTCTATGTATGTTGGGAACACAAGGTCCTTGTGGTGAAACTGTGCACTTGGGACAGATGAAGTTTTACCCCACTCGATGTGCTGAAATCTACTTCTGGTAGATTACGTTCCATCTCTCGCCTCTCTAAGGTCATGAAATGCATATCGTCGTACCTTGAGGCTTTTGTGCCTCAGCAGCGTAATTCAGGGAGGTTGAGAAAGCGTTGGCCTCTTTAAAAATATGAAGAACATCTCACTTCAAGAAGTATTTATTTTTTTTTTTTTTAGATTTTCTTCAGGGCTCCGCCAGCGCATTCCTACACATCACTGAAGTTGGAATTTAAAATATCTAACAAGCAAGAGACTTTTTGAAAAACACAGTCAAAATTTGAAATTGGTTTTCGGAACGCGTAACAAGTAACTACACATCTGATAGTTTTTAAGGGCTTGATAGTACAAAGAAGAAAAATGTATGAATTATTTTAAGAGGAAATGATTGCGCTCTTTTAACTGGTATAAGACCTTAAATTATAAATCAAGATCTTTCATTAAACCTTCCAAATGATCTGAAAAAAACAACAACTTGGGAGTGTTACCCTGTCTAAGCACTGATGGGTTTGACAGTGCTTTAAGTGTTTACAAGAGGATTTGAGACTGCCTTAAAACTACAGAATGTATCTAAAGAGGCGGTGCTGCTTTAGAAGTTTTCTTAAAGTATGACAAACAGAATTTTTTTTAAAATTTATGGCTAATTTTCAGAAGGTAGGGCTGACTGCCCCGGTGTCCTTCACTGATGTTGTGCACATTGCCTTAAAGAAATGTGCAGCAACTGCACTCTTTACAAAGTGAAGAACATCTTTAAAAAAAAAGATACGGGCTGCTGAAAGACTTTTCTTTTTATTTGCAAAAATGAAAATAAACACGTTGACCCCTAGTAAACTACATTTATGATGGACTGATGTGCCGCCTAGTCTGCCTGACTCAGAAAACTCACCCAGTCTCCCCTATGCTCCACTGGGTGCCACGCAGTGGTGTACTTGTGCAGGGTTGTAGCAAGTACACTTCGACACAGACCTACACGCTGACGCAAATGAGGCTACACAACTGTGGGTAGCCTATTGGCAGCTGTATACAACTGATGCGATCTCATGTGTAATGTGCCAAACAACGTGAAGTATCGAGGCTGCTTCACACCGCCGCCCAAAAACCGAGTGAGCACCTCGGAGGCTGCGTTAGGCCCGAAGATTTACTCCATCACTACCACTGGTGCTGTTTTGTAAAGGAAAACACCGACTAATCCAAATAAGCCTGACGCACAACCTCGCCACCATAACGCGCTCGCGCACGCGCAACAACTGCCTCTGCCACGCACACACACGCACGCACACATATACGAGGCTACATGATCTGACATTGGTTATAAGAATAAAATTAATTCTATGTCGGGAAAAGCGCGAAACGCGGATCTCTGCTGATGTTTAATCCACAAGGAGACTCCAGACCTCTATTAATATTGCCGTTGACGTTATTCTCACCCTTATTATTATTATTATAATTATTGTTATTATTATTTCAACCCTAACTATTTGATATTCCTGCGACCTACAGATTCCAGGGGAGCTCTTTACGCATTGCTTCCTAATGAGTTAACAAGCTGTTAGTGCGATCATTTTCATACACTTACATCTCAGTGATGTTTTCCATGTCATCTAACGAGAGGACGGGAAAATCCTCGATCCCTGGTACAGAATCAATACAAACAATTCTTGAGATGCTGCAAGTGCAGGATACAGGGCAAGCATCGCTAAATCTCCACAGCCCCATCAAAACCAAAAACAATCCGACACGAGCCATGCCATATTCCCCCGCGCTGGAGTCCATCGCAGGTCCAATGGTATCCCACGAATCCCCCAAACAGAATCAGCTCAAATTGAATTATTAAGATTTCCTCCCTCGCCTTTTTTTTTCTCTCCTTTTGGCCAAGTTAATCCTTTCGACTCCGCAGGGGGAAAAACACTACGCTGTCGGCGAGGAATGCGCAGAGCTCACGGTTTTAATATCAAGATGCCATGGACTGGCCTTCCCGTCTCCGCAGAGCTGGTATCACACTACTGCATATCGATGCCGTGAAGCAAGGTGTCAAGTGGTCCGTCCTGGTGCTGCTGCTGCTGCTTGCCTCACTCCCCTATCGGGGGGTCACAGACTGCTCGCCACTGCCTTGTAAAGCAAATATGAGGTGTTCCAGATGTTTAGAGATCAATAGGCAGGGCCCCCACGAGCGGTTTGTCGTGTGTGTGAGGTGATGTGGGGGGGGGAGGGGGTGGGGGGAGAGAAAGGAGAGACTGCACAGTGGAGTAAGGATGCGTGGTGAAGCTGCGTGTGTAGGGAGGAAGGCTACCTGCATCCGTCTATCGATTATCGCCGAGGACGAGCGCAGCTCACCCTGCCATAACTGGGACAGAGCTTATAGGGGGGACGTGGTTGCGATGATGACTGGAAATTTTGATTTCTGACTTTTATTTTTCATAGAATGGTGAGAAATTTGTATTTAAATCGTGCAACAAAAATCCTGAAACATCAGCAGCTGCAGATTTGAGTCAAGTGACCAGCTGCGGGTCAAATGCCCTGTCTGCGATGGGCACAACAATAATATGGATGTAAACTCTTGTGTTGTGGTTACTCTGAAGCCATGCATTGGATGAAAGCTTCTTTTTTTTTTCACACCAACACTGTTGTAGGCTACGGTTGGCCATTAGGCCTGGTGTGACGTACGGTTGACGCACAAGACGGGGTGCATCTATGAAAAATAATTACCTATACTATGTCCGCAAGCTTCAAATAGGTCTCACTCCAATCACTGATCAGTGCACGATATAGGCGACATAGGCCGGTAAAGAGCTTTTTTTTTTTTTTTTAATTTTAACTGAGAAAAAAATACAACGAACTTTAAACAGACTGTTGCATGTTTTAGTTCGAGTTAAAGACATTTCAGAAATAACATGTTAAATACATTTTTGGTGTGTGTGTGTGTTAAAGTATTTGTCAACAGCATGACATTTATGCAAGCCTGTGTTATAATAATAATAATAATAAAAACATTTTTATTGCAACATGTTGCTTGTTTTAGCCTTAAACATCCCAAAGTGCGCCCATTCAATTGTCAGATGTGGTCTCTGTTTTTATTTATTTATTTTTCCAGTTCTTTGGTCATTACAGTGCAGTGCCAAACATCAAGCTGATCATATGTTTCAAAACTGAACACATAGATCCTGTTTACCAGTGGATTCCTGTATTTCCACTCACGACGAGGAGGCAGCCAGGACACATGATCTGTGACACAGCCTGGATGGTTAGTGTCGCTATGGTGACTTGCTCTTTACAAATAGCGCGGACAATGTCAAGTGTCGCTATGGTTGCAGATGAAAATATGTACGCAGGCTTTTTTCTTTTTTTTTTTCTTTTTTTAAGAGAAACATCAAGAACGGAATTATATCTGTCTCCATGGCAACCTCAGAGTATAGGAGAGGGAAGAGAGAGCTCTTTATTTTGCAATAGATCCTTGCATATATATATATATATACACACACACACGTGTGTGTGTGTGTGTGTGTGTGTGTGTGTGTGTGTGTGTGTGTGTGTGTGTGTGTGTGTGTGTG
>JAVDPK010000904.1:23164-53510 GCA_034780415.1 Cichlasoma orientale | reverse complement strand
GTGTGTGTGTGTGTGTGTGTGTGTGTGTGTGTGTGTGTGTGTGTGTGTGTGTGTGTGTGTGTGTGTGTGAAGAAGCATAACAACACTTTGAGAAAGGGGATGTTTAACAGAGGAAATATGGGCATGATTCAGGCTTGCAACACATGGGAAGCCAGGTGGCAACTCTGGATTAATAAGTCTGATGGTGATCATGTCATTTTTGTTGGTTGGCAAGTTTCTGTTTCAGAAAATTAGCATGCAGTTGAATACACACCATGGACTGTGCCATTTCTTTTATTTTGAAAATGGGGGTGATAGCTTTAAAAAATTTACATAAGTTTTTTCCAACTTTTCTTGTTGGTGTTCTCAGCTGGAAGAATCCCTCCTTTGGGGATGTTTCTGCTCTGAAATATGGGCATGAACAAGTAGAAAAAGATAAAATCAACTGTGGTTGTTGTTCATTGAGTCTGATGTCACTTCTGGACCATCCAAGTCTGTAATAAGAATGAGTCTTGAAACTCTGCAGCCACTTTGAGACAACTCTGGGCACTTATTTGGGAGGTTATTGAGAAGCATTCTCTAAACTGTCTTTCATTAAAATAGAAACCTGCACATAAAAATGCACATATAGAATCACCAGTCAGAACCACTTAAAAAGTTTGCTGAGTTGTCCTAAAATATAATTAAAAAAAAATTTTTTTTTACTTCTACTATCAGAGTACTGTGTCTTCTTTCTTTTATAATGTCTAATTTATTCATACCCTGGTACACCAGTGCAGCCTTGGCACTGCTGATCTACATCCTGGAATATTCACTTGCTTTCAGTATGTGGGTCTCATAATTGTTCTGTTTCAAACACAACAAACGTGAATCCTTTCACGTGATTTAAACCCATGATTGAAACAGTCACTGTGCAGTTGTTTAATTCTGTGCTTTACTGTACGTTTACACAGCACCATCAGCACATCTAAGTCTTTACATGGTGTATGCAGACAGGTCTGCTGCACATAACCACCGACCCAATGATAAAGTAATCTGTTACGCAAGTAATTATGCATTTAGTCCAGCGCAGTAGGCGAGACTGTTAAATATGTCCAGCAAATATGACTTTCTTTTTAAACAAAAATAAATGTATTTATTAATGGTTGTCCATATATTAAAAAAAAGGGGGGGGTATTTACTGCAGCCTTTTTTTTTATAGGACTGCAATAAACAACCAGCTTAAATCTGGTCAAAAACAGCAAAACAGCACCTCACACTGAGGAAACTTTAACCAGAAAATGTTTGGCAAAAATATGGTAGAAATTCATAGAACTCCCTCTCACTTCATCCCTCTCACTGGCGCTTTCCCAGCATTGTAACAATGTAATTAATTCGTCTGAATTTAAGATGTAATTTAACACGTAGCATGAACATGTTTGACTGACTTTAACAATTGACCATGAAGTCATCTGTCTCTCCACTTCATCTCCACCTCTGCCTGTGTGACCCTCTTCATCAGCAGCTCCATATCCCTCACATCTCACTGCTCCCCTGGATGCGTCCTCGCTGCGCTCTCTGTCCTATCGTTTTCCACAACACATTCCTGCAAGTGTTTCACAATAAAAGCATCGTCAAGGAATGACGTATGTATGTATGAGTGGAAGGTTAGAGGAGGTTTTATTTTGAAACGGAAACAGGAAATTGTAAGTTTGTGTAAACAACGTATAATGCAGGAAATTTTTAATGTTTTATTTTATAAAAATATATTTATTTATGATCGCTATTATTGGATCATTTCGAAGAATGATCCAATAATGATCCAAGTTATTTATTATGCTTAAAATGTTCACTTCTCATATGAAGCAGGTTTAATTGGCCTGGCAGTCTTAATTCAGGACAGAAAGCCCTCCCTCGGTGCTGTCTGCGACCACTGACTCAGGACCAGAAATTCCCAAGAGATTCAAACTGTCCCACAGAGTTTCCTTTCTGCCTTAGCCCCGCCCGCGCTGATTTGCAGCCACCGGGAGAGGGTGGACGGATCGAGCTCGTCCACGGTGCGTGTTTCCGCGCTGAAAACGTGCGAACGTTTCAAGGCGAGGCGACCGCGGAGGACCGCAGTGAACGTGTTTTCTTTTATAAGCCCCAGGTCTGTGTTTCTGTTTGCTGTATTTTTTTTTTTTTATAGCTCGACTTGTAACGTGGCGTGATTTGAGCTGTTCGCAAGTTGTCGCTGATTATTAAACGAGACCTGACGGCTGACATTGGAGGGATAGCCGCGTAGCTCCGCTGTTATTTGCGGTGTTGTACAATCGCAACGTGGACAGTGGAGCTGAGAGGCACGCCTCGTAAAACACACACACACACACACACACACACACACCAGCTGGCTAGCTTTGCAGCGCTGTTAGCTCGGGAACGCAATGTCAATACCGCTAAAAGCTAGCTAACTTGTTTGCAGGCATCAGGTGATAAACAGGTTTTCCTTTAGGAGCTGTTTCCTTAATGTTCAGTCACTTCGGGTAGCTGTTTTGAATTTCATTTTAGATGAAAATAAAGAAAAAATAAAGTCTCGATATTAGCCATTTGTGGGACCTTTCTCAAATGGCTAACGTGTTCCGCACATACATGACTCTGTTGTCCGGATTCTCCTCTTCAGGCGTTAGCTGGCTGTGACTGCTCTTGGTAGTTAAAACGGGTGCTGTTAATTCCTGAGCTATGTAGGATTTGACTGGCACTCCTTTTAAGTTTAGTGAGGCCTCAGTTGATGCCTGCAGAGGTCCAGACAGCATGTACAGTACTCTGCTAGCAACAGTGGGCAGCGCATGTAGGTGGGCTGCATTTGTACAGTACAGCGCACGAAGGCCAGTAACACGCTTTCAGATGCCCAATCCTAGATTATTGTTTCCACAATGAAGTACCCAGGCAGCATCATTCCTTGCAGGATGTTGGCTGGGTAATTATACATGCTTGTGAATTTAGTGCAATGCGTGTAGCTTAGTATATTTTTGTTGCAGTCATTTATCAAGAATGAATTCCTAAAATTCTTTTGTGAGGATTTTCTGCTTCACCTAATCTTTTGATTGTGGGGGCATAATTTCACAGCTCAGTTTACAGGTACATTCACTGATCATTTTACATTGCAGGCTACAATGTAAAGGCTACACAGTTAATTGGTTATATCAACAATTGGTAGAATTAACGACTTAGAGAAATAAGTGTTAATTGTTGAGCCAAACTGATATTTGTGACTGGTGCTGATTTTTAAGCAATAAAAAGTTCTGATATTTCTGTATAGGTCAGCATGTGCATATATAACTGGGATAGGCCAGTATCAGCTAATATTGCCTAATCAGTGTGTCTTGTTGCAACCCCATTCAGAATATGTGATCAGATGTGTCCTTGCATGTTTATATGTGTCTTGACTGACTGTACTATTTGATCCCCTCCATTTAGCAGATCCAGGGAGAGGAACCTGTTTGTTTTCCACTGCAGGTGAAAGACAATGGAGGTGAAAGGCAAACAGCAGGACGAAGATATCTCATTCAGCAACACTGACACTAATGGTAAGATCCCACACAGCTTTCTGTTGACGAGCTAAGTCATTAATGAGAGTAAGGCAAACCCTATGAATGAGCGCATGCATTTAGTAGGAAAATAAGCTAAGCCTGGTGTGGCAGGGTAATCAGTTCGTACAAGAGAGGGGGGAAAAGCAGGAAAATAAAAAATTCTGGCTTCTACTTCATAGCATGTGCACATGTCAGATGGTTGAGGGATTCTCCTGTCCAACATACTGCTGTTCTGTGGGCCCTGAGCAGGTCTGTCCATGTTTTAATCCAGGAAGGGTACATGGTGGTGCTGGCCGTTTTCCAGGATAAAGTTGGCTGCTGAATAAAACCTGTTCTTTGGGTGGAACATGGTGTAGACCTAGCTCCTGATATGTATTTATATTTAACTATTAATTTTAGCCAGCAATGTTATTTTGGTTCCTTAGGGTGGCTCAGTCCTAAATTGATTCCCCATGTGTTGTTCGGTATTATAGAAGATTATGGTGAGAATTTCTTTAAAGAACGACAATGTTTGTTTTTATATTGTTTATATATTACTGCAAACAGTTAGGCGTTACCCAGTTAGTCTTTGAATGCCTTGTTCAGAGTGACTGCCTGGCTTAGTTTGAGCCAAATCCTCTCACTCCCTGTTAGGTAAACGCCCAGCCGAGGACATGGATGAGGAGCAGGCCTTCAAACGTTCACGCAACACAGATGAGATGGTGGAGCTGCGAGTGCTGCTTCAGAGCAAAGTAAAGACTCAGCTCACGCATTAGCTGTTGGGACGACTTTGCCGATTTCTTCACCTATTCATCAAAGCGCCTTTTTTCTGTCTTCACAGAATGCCGGTGCTGTTATTGGAAAGGGTGGCAAGAACATAAAAGCCCTGCGCACAGATGTGAGTAAACGGATAAAAATCTGCAAATATGTCTGCAATTGAGGTGACAGTTTAGTTGGTTAATGCCCCCTCTGTTGCAGAACCTGCATAAGTCTTTTTTTTTTTTTAATCAGATTTTTGTGCTGTATTTAAATAGCATTGAGCAGTTTTTGAACTGGAAAAAAAAATCCCACCTAAACTTGCCTTGTTGACTGCCGCTGGCCTGTCAGCCAGCCTGTTCACCAACGCCTTTGGCTGATGTTTAGCTGTTGTGTCCTATCACTTTTGCTGTCCTTATATCTGGGATCCAGAAGATTTCATTTGTGCGCTTTAAAAGAGAGGGCGATGAAGGGTTGAAGGGCTTCATAGTAAATATTTCTCTGTTTTCCTGACACAGGAGGAGGAATAATTTCTAACAAAATTACTAAAAAGAAAATCAGAAATTTCTCAATTTGTGCATAACTACTAAATTGGATTTCCATATAATTAATCCCAGATTTCTTGTCGGCATGCTTTTAGTATTGTGTCCAGAAATGACATGCACTGTAACTATGATGAAACCAACCTGGCTTACGTGGACAGACCAGGAAGGTCCTGTAGGACAGCTCTGTTTTGTTTGTTTCTTTTTCTTTTTTTTTTCCAGCCCTGTTGTGAGTTTCAACTTAATGACATTTCCCCAAACAGTCTTGAAGCTATGTTTGACCTCGAAGTGACAACAGGTGCCTGAAAGTCTGACTGGAAAGTCTTTTCAGTGACACAAATCTGTCTAGTGCTCCAAACTGCTTATTAAATATATCTTTGTCCAGGTCACACTTCCTGTTCTTCTTCACTCACCACAGTTTCAAGGCTCTCATTTCACTTTTGGGACAAAGTGTAGCGTGTATTCAATTAAAAATGTATTCCTTCTCCCCCTCTTCCCTTCTCCTTTTACTTTTTTGTCTTTATTTTTGGCCACCTTCCTCCGTTGCCCATGTACCGGATCGACATGCCCCTCCTGCGTTGCCCACCTTGACGTTGGCCCAACCTCCGCCCGCCCCCGAACGCCCGCCCACCTGACACTCCCGGTTGGCCCTGCCCATAAACTGTGCCCCTCCTTAATCGGGCACCTAACTTGACATCTTGTGATTGAATGCCCCCGCCCAATGCCAACCTCCTCCACCACAACCACCACCACAACCACCACCACCACCACCTCGGCCCATGCAGTACAATGCCAGTGTATCAGTCCCAGACAGCAGTGGCCCAGAGCGGTATGTCCCACCAGTTATTGCCTCACTGCCTGATTAGAACAGTGAAACACATGTCTTTGATAATCTGCCTTCTGTTTGATTTTAACATTTTGATATACATGACAGTATACCCCCCCACCTCCCCAAAACACCCCCTCCTCCACTTGTAAGAGACGTGTTTGTTCCTTTTGATTTTTTTTTTCTGTACATTTTCAGCATCTCCATTGAGTTGGACTTCTTGTCATTACAGTTTATTGTCCATGCAGAGAATCACTGACAGCCCACTACCAAGTAGTTGGTGTTTTATATAGTTTGTAACACAGCATTCGGATGCTTTTTGTTTTTTTCTTGTTGTGATGTTTAATTTTACCATAAACATTGTGGAAAGCAGACATCTTTTTTCCCACTCTGTCCTCTGTGGCTCACCTGGCCCTCTCACTTCCCACCCCCTTCACCCCCACTCCCCCACTGTTCTCAGCATCACTGTCCATGAGAGAGCGCTGGCTCTTGTCCGGAGGCTCCGTCTTCCTCTCTGTCACTCATTAATGTTGTCTCTTTTGTTTCATGGTGCTGCATCCCTTCTGTTAAATTCCTCTCAGGCCACATCAGATCAGCGCTGCCTGCCCAAACCTTTCATAATCCTCCCACCCTGTTCCTGTCCCTGTTCTGTGCCACAAAGTAGTTGGTAACCACTCACATTTCTTTCCCAGTCTAAACCCCCTCCGCTCTGTTACTGTTCTCTACTACCCACCTCGTCTCCTCCTCACCTCAGCCCCAAGCCCTTTCCTCCCTACCTGTCCCCACACCCCACCCCCCTTTCCCAACTCCTGGTCACAATGAGAAGGTGTGCTGGTGGCGCAGTTGTCATGGCAAGATAATGTATTAAGTTATTACCTTCCTTTTCCCCAACTTGGTGGTGGGATGGTTATAGAAGATCTCTCTCTCTTACACCCCTTTCTCCCAACTCTGTGTGGCCACAATCACATTAATTTGAGCCGCTCTGAAAGTGCCCATCCTTCCTAAGCTTGTCTTTAAAAATAATAATATAATCAGTGCATGTCAGCTGCTTATTTACTCAGCGTAGTGTTGGGGAAAAGTTATGATTTTGCGTAGTATGCAGCAGTCTTAATTTTTCCTTCTTTTTTTTTTAGTTTTTAAACCCTTCGTAAGCCTGTTCGTAAATGTTTGCTGGACTGCTTCTCGTGTATTTTATGTATTTATTTATTTTTTATCAGGTTTGCTTTCTGTTCTACGTTTTCTCCTCCTTGTAATCCCTTGCTTCCTTTTGGCTAAAATGGTTCCTGACAGGATCCTGAGTGTGAATGCCAGTATCGACACTATTGGAGAGATTCTGCTGAAAATCATACCGACTCTAGAAGAGGTAAGCTGTCACTTTAATTGCACGCGTGTATAAACAAAGCACAGTCCAGAATCGCTCGTCTTTTATGAAATGTGTTATATTTTTGCAACAAATGGTTTAGAAAAAGAAGCAGCAGCTACTTTCAGCTGCTCCCATATTCGCGAAGGGGTTACCACGGCAGGTAGCTCCTCATTTTTGATTTGGTAGATTTGATGCAACCCTAAAGGGATTTCTGTCTCCTCCTCGCAGCCATATATCCCACTGGTGACACTGTGTAATGCTTACATAACATTTTCGTGGCCTTTACCACCAACCACTTGTTGGTTGTCATCCTTAAAATTACAGCTCAGCTTATCGCTAGACTGTCCCAGACTTTGATTCCAGTTTCTTTATTGCTGAATGCGTCACTTACGTTCTTCTAATCCAGTGTAGTTTTCTGTCTTTGGTAATTTATTGAGAGTTTGTCTTCCCATAATAATTTTGTAATCGATATGCCAGTTAACTGTTTTTAATTCTGCAATTGAGCTTAGATTGCTTTAAAAACAAAACTGGTGCATGCAGATTATTAATGTACTTTTTATTACTGAAGGTGTCAAAATGTACAAAACCAAATTACATTGATTGAAGTTGTTTGCTTTACGCTTAAGTAACAGATGTAATTAGTTTAGTTTTCTATCTATTTGGCTCTGGATGGCACCACGGTCAGTTTGAAATGAAACAATCAAGATCAACATTTTGGTACATGTTGTGGAAAGTACCAAAGTGCCCAGTTTCAGAACATTATTCTGAACGTATTGTTTAGTACTGTCCTTGGTTCTAGAATTTCAGGCAATCACTGCCTTCAAAGGATTAAAAATTAGCATTTTATTCAGGCAAATGCCAGATTGTGATCCATACAGATCATATGAAGATGTGTGTATAGATAAAACTTGGAGTTCGCTGCATGTTTGGCTGTTGCGTTTCTTTTTTCCCCACATTGGCAGCATATAGGCTGTTGCCCAGATGGCTTAATAATAAACTGTAGGCAGTAATTCTGACCCTGCTGACATTGTTGGTCTTGCGTTGTTTCTTTAGTACCAACATTACAGCGGGATTGATTTTGACTGTGAGCTTCGGCTGCTGATCCATCAGAGCTTGGCAGGGGGCATCATTGGAGTGAAAGGCGCCAAGATAAAGGAGCTAAGAGAGGTAAGCTAGAATCCAGATGAGGAGGATCCTCACCATGATGCTTTGTCCCAAAGGTGTTTTAAACCAGCTTTATAGCTAATAGGTCCCAGGTGAAATTGATAGACTAGAAAGAGGACTAATAATTTTGTTGTTGTGCATCAGAACACCCAGACCACCATCAAGTTGTTCCAGGAGTGCTGTCCACACTCCACTGACAGAGTCGTCTTAGTCGGAGGAAAGCCAGAACGCGTCGTTGAATGTATAAAAGTTATATTGGAGCTGGTATCAGAGGTACGGTTACATCCATGTGCTCTGTTAACATATTTCATTATTCTGTGGTTCATCTCTCGCAGTGAGAATAGTACATTTACAGTTTAATTTTCTTTTTCTCCAACCCGCAGGCACCAATCAAAGGTCGCGCCCAGCCTTATGACCCTAACTTCTATGATGAGACGTACGATTATGGTGGCTTCACCATGTTGTTTGAAGACAGGGGCAGACGGCCCATCGGTGGCTTCCCCATTCGTGTACGTGGGGGTTTTGAGCGCATGCCTCCCGTTCGTGGCAGCAGGCCCATGCCTCCGTCCAGAAGGGATTATGACGACATGAGTCCCCGACGAGGCCCTCCGCCACCACTGAGCAGAGGAGGACGAGGAGGAAGCCGAGCTCGTAATCTGCCTCTGCCCCCGCCACCACCGCCAAGAGGAGGGTAAGGGGCGTCCACTTGACTTGGCAGTGCTTTCGCATCTGAACTGGTTTATATTTTATATAAAAGATGGACATAGTCACTGACGATTTCCCATTGTTTTGTTTTTTTTAACTCCCATTTAAAAACCTCTAGTTTGCCATCAGCATATAGTTGGTATCTATAAACTAACACACTCAGAGATACCTGCTCATACGTAACATAAAAATTAAATACTAGAAAAACTGGAGTACCCACTTCTTACACTGTCTTTTAGTACAATTAACTGCACAACAGCCCATATATTATATGTCAGTAGATTTTATTAAAAGTGCTGCACAAGGTTCTGACACCACAAACGCAGTCAAAGTTCAGTCCAGATTCAGATAAGCAGAGGTTGGCAGCCTTGTCGGCACTAGCACACCCAAAGTGTTCTTCCCACCAACAATGCAAACTTTACATCTTTGTAATTCAAGTGGATGAGTTATTTAAAAAGTCCATAGTTGTCATGAAGGTACAAATTGGCCATAGAGACTTTTTTTTTTGAGGGGGGGGGGGGGGGTTACTGTGTTTGTAAAAAGATTTATTTATGAATTAAAGATCAGCTGACTGTACTCAGTGATTTATTTCTGCATTGAAATTTTACATATTAAAATGGGGGCCTGCAGGATCTGGACCTGGAGTAGGGGGCCATTTAGGAGTTGTCACTCCGTATAAGGTTTGTTTTTCCAACTATGGAGGCGTGGACTAGAACAAAAAGCCGATAACACGTTTTATGTTTCGGTGGATCAAACAAACCAAAATATGAGTATGAAAGCACCCTTAGATACCTGTGTGTTTTTCTATGTTGTCTCTATGTTTGTATTTTTTCCCAACCTGTCTTTCTTTGTCTGTCATTTTTTTTGCAGAGGTGACAGGTTTTCACATGGCAGCTATCACGGTAGCATGGATGACAGACCAAGGTGAGTAGGATTGTCAGTAACATAATTTCTCTTAAAAACGGACGACGCTGAAAGTTGCTCAGGAGCCGAAGCCGTAGTTGGAAACTGATCAGAGACCATCTGCGGAGTCTACTTGTCCTTTCACACTTAGCTTCCTAAGTACTACTCTGAGTGTCCCCTATGTTGGAGAAACTATGTTAACGTTTACCTTTTTGTCTGTAGTGACAGAAGGAGCAGAGGAGACCGTTACGACAGCATGGTGAGTCTGTGTTTACTGATGCTGCTGCAATGCTAATCTGCGTGTCGCTTCCTCCTCCTGTGTAGTCTGTGTTTGTGAATCCTGCTTTAGATCATATGATTGGAATTTCTTTTTCTCACTTTAGTACAAGCACAGTGGCTCCAACACTGAGCTGCTTTTTTTTTTCTCTCTCACTATGCATGCACACTGATGTAGGCCTGTTGTTGCCTGGCAACTGTTGTCTCCGTGGTTACCACAGAGCAGCTGAGTACGTAGTCCGGAGATTCGCCAGGCTAGCAAATGAGCAGAAGCCAAAGCGAGTCCTGAACCGGTTTCCCTACAGGTTTAAAGCCGCAAAAAATTGTTTTAATAAGGAGACAGAAGGATACATTTGCTCACATAAATATCAATAGATGCTAATTAATTACTTAAACTCGTTTAAAGTGTCCAGGAAAACAGGATAAAAAAAATTAGACGCATCTCTTATAAATACTATCTTTTTTTTTTCCAAGACAAGAATTTCAGCAGCTAAATCATTAACGTTTTTTTTTTCCATCAAAACTTATCACTGTTTTAATCATCTGAGATGACAAGTAAACATTGTCTCACATCAAATTAAATGCAAACAATGTAATAGTTACGGGACTTGTAGCCGATTTGCTAGTTTGCAGAACTTGTCCATGGCTAAGCTTTTAAGGTGGACGTTATTACAAATAAAGAGGCTTATATTAAAAGAATCGCAGACAAATGCTGGAAAAAGTAATTAAAGTAAAGTGAGAGAATCCAGTTTACTTCATATAGTCGGCGCAAAGTGTTGACATGTTCAAAAAACTCTAAACATTTAGAGATGTATAAAGAGTTTCTACTGCAACCTGTGCTTTTCATGACATCTGAAGTTTTTTTCATGCTTCTCCTGTTTGTGGTGAACTCCTGTCGCTCCCTCAACCAATCAGCATTTGACTGATGCACAGATTCATCCACACGGAGCTGTCGTGTTTTTTTTTTTTTTTGAGGGCTGTATGTAAGCGCATAGTTTGTTTACCCCTCGGAGGCAAACACATTACTGTAAAATAGGCTTTACTGGAACTTACTGGAGAGGCAGCTGATTATTCCTCTGTTATCACATATTATCACAAACTATATATGGCTTTTTATTTCTTTTAAAACCATAGGTACACCTCCTTTTGTGAGCAAACGTGCACAGACAGTGGGGAAACATAATTATTTGACCCCCTTCTGAATTTGTCAGGTTTTCTCACTTAGATAGAAATGAACAGTCTCTAATTTTTATGGTAGTTTCATTTCAATAGAGAGAGACAGAATATCAATCAAAAATCCAGAAAAAAACCCACATTCCATAAAAGTTATAAATTGATTTGCATGTCATTGAGTGCAATAAGTATTTGATCCCCTACAACCCAGAATTCTGGCTCCCACAGATTGGGTGTGTGCCCGTGTGGTGCACAGATTACAATCACTGAATTATAGATAATCTTGATCTCAACTGTAAAATGTACTGTAAAATCTTGGACGAGAACTTTCTTCCCTCAGAGCACAGAAGATGGGTCATGGATGGGTATTCCAGCATGACAATGACACACATAACATATTGTCAAGGCAACAAAGGAGTGGCCATAGACGGGAGCTATTCTGATCTTCTGATCTATTCTGATCTGAAATGCATTAAGGTCCTGGAGTGTCTCAGCCAGTCTCCAGACCTCAGTCCTATAGGGAATCTGTGGAGGAAGCTGAAGCTTCTGCTTATCAAGCAGCAGCCAAGAAACCTAAAGGATTTAGAGAGTTTCTGTAAAGAGGAGTGGACCAAAATCCCACCTGAGATGTGTGCAACCTTGGTGACCAATAGAAAGAACATAATAAAAATAAGAAACGTCTTATTGCTGTGCTACAAGGGTTTCTCCACCAAGTACTAAGTCATGTTTTGTTTGGGGATCAAATACTTATTTCACTCATTGACATGCAAATCAGTTTATAACTTTCATGTGTTTTTTCTGGACTTTTGGTTGGTAATGTGTCTCTCTCCATTAGAATGAACCTGCCATTAAAAATTGGAGACCGGCAAGGGATCAAATAATTATTTCCCCCACTGTATAATCAAACATGTGCTTCCACTTTAAATCGATGTCCTCATGTCAGCCATTTAAAATGGTTAAGTTAAAAAATACAGAAAAGGCTAAAACTGTCTACACAGGAGATTTAGCGTGAGCAGCAATGATCAGTTTGTGCTTACATAGTAACACAAGTCACTGAAAACTTGGCAGCACTCAGTCCCAGTCACCGCACGGACCGGGAAAACAGAATCCTGGAAAGTGTAAATGCGTTTTTGTATAGAGCGAGTCAAACAAGAGCTTACGTAGAGCGATTTAAAATAGAAGCGTATCTGTTCTGTTACACCTGTGTGAACCGAGCAGCTGAAAAACAGCTGAAATGTCTCCTGTGGAAGAGGCAGCATTGCCAAAATTGAGTTTTTCTCGAACTTCCCCACAAAAGCTGCAGCTGTTCTCGGCAGGAACTCAGACTGCCGATGCTTTTGGGTGTGTCAAATACGTGAATGATGGTACGTCCCTGTGGTGGTCTAGGAAAGTTAAACTGAGTTTCTTTCTTTGCTACTGAGTGCTTTAAAGGTCTTCAACACGTGCCTTTCTGTTGGTTAATTTTATTAAAACGAATAATTTCAGAAGGACACATCATCACATGACCGGTTCCAGAGTTACTTTGCATTAGATCAGATTTCTAAGCAATTGTAATTTGTAATTTAAGGTAGAATGAATAGTGGCCATTTAGTTTACTCCAGGTTTTGAGAGCTTTGTCTTTACTATGACATTCAAACTTATATTATCTCTCACCCCACCCCACCCCACTCTACTCCCCCCACCTCCACCCCTCCCCACAACTGATCCTGAAATGCAGAGTGGAGGCGGATATGGTGAGTGTTTTCTTTATCAAACCCCTGCACAGATTACAGTTGATCAAAGGAAAATCAGGGCTTCTTAGATTTTATTTCGCGGTGCTGCATAGGTTAGGTCACAGGTTTTCTAACTCACTGCTCTCAGTTCAGTTTTGAGTTGGTGAACTAACTGTTCAGCACAGTATTTATTAAATGTACCTCTATGTAAGGAAAAGATGACACCATGCAATGCTTAACATTTTTAAAATGTTAACCATGTTGAATTTGTCCCTTGTTTATTTTTGCTGATAAATGAATCAACTGATTAAATGAGCTGCAGCTCTAGTTTTGGACATCACTTTTCTCTTTTCTTTGTTCTGGGGTGCATTTTCATTTTTTCCCCTTTCTTTGTTTTCTTTTCGATATTTCCAAAGACAACAATTCTTCCTGGGATCACTTTCAGTCTGGTGAGTGTGTATCGATCGTTACTGTCCCACTGTTTCCTAACTCTGAGGGGAGTGCTTCTTCTTGTGGCATGCTTAAGTTAAAGACGTATGCCCCCCGGCTCATATGTGCTTTTAACTCCTTGTAGGTGGGAGAGGCTCATACAGTGATATCGGAGGTCCAGTCATCACAACGCAAGTCACCATCCCAAAAGATGTAAGTAGGACACTTGAAGTAAACAGTGACAGAAAAGAGATGCCACTCCCACACCTGTTTCTAACTACCCCGCATGGCTGTTTTGCAGCTGGCTGGCTCCATCATCGGTAAAGGTGGCCAGAGGATCAAGCAGATCCGCCACGAGTCTGGGGCATCCATCAAGATTGATGAACCACTAGAGGGCTCTGAGGACCGCATCATCACCATCACAGGGACACAGGACCAGATCCAGAATGCCCAGTACTTGCTGCAGAACAGGCACGCGCTCCTCTGATTTTTCCCAGGCATGAGCTCCACGGAGCAGTGAGGCCTTTCTCTGCTGGCCCGTGTGCTCACCCACACCCAAATTGAAATAAATCATTTCTTGTTTGTAATTAGTTAACTTTGAGTTAATCTGAACAGGCTTGATAAATATTATTTGTTTTTTTTTATATCTGCCAAAGTTTCTCTGACAGGCTCACAGTTTGTCCAGGAAAATGCAAATGAAAGCTAGAAAGATCATTTGATTAATCCGTTTATCAACGGAAATTTTGCAACTATTTTTTGGGTAATTGATGATGAAATTATTTTGTGGTTTTGCTTCACCAATGTGAGACGCTTGATTTGAGAAACCGGGTGGGGAGGGGGCTTTAAAGACACGAAAAATCTGGGTTTTTTACAGACGGGGTTAAGATCATCTGGCAGATTAATCAATGATGGAAATAGTGTTTCATCTTGTGGAGCTTTTCATTTCACTGCCCTCCCTCCCTCACACCACTAAATAGCTAAGCTGGTCTCAGTAGTCAGGTTGCTTCTTGCAGACAGAATTTATTTTCAGCCTTGACCTTGGATTACTTTTTATAACTTACAAATGTGCTTCACATGAAGGATGTCGTACAGTTTTTCACATCCAGCATTTACGGCTCTTAACTTGCACCATGTTTCTGTTAACATAAATATTCTTAATGTTTTGTCCTTACCTTTTATCTGTCTCTTATTTCAGCGTGAGGCAGTACTCGGGTCGGTTCTTCTAGGAAGAAAGGAGTGAAGAAGCGGAAGAGTGAAGCCATGCTGCCATACTGTTTGTTCCTGCTATTCAGAGCCTACATTCCTCTGCTTTGGGTAGATCTGCCCCTTACACACACACACGCACACACACACACACACACACACTACATCGCCTATCTGTGTTTCAGTCTTTATTTTGACAAATCTTAAGCTGTCAAACAGCAGTCAACAACAAGTTTCTGTGCTGGTGTGATTACTTTTAAGAGGTTCTTGTGCCGTTACTGGAGTAAACCCATCTGTGTGATGACTTTTGGTGTTGTGAGAGCCACCCTTCTGGCCCTTATTTCTTTTATTTCAGTACAGCATGCAGAATGTAATGATTTTCTTTGGATCATCATGTTTTTTTTGTTTTTGTTTTTTTTTTCCTCAAAAGTTTTAAGCACACTCTCCAGATGAAGACGCACGGTGAATAAACTTTAGCTTTTACATAACCTCCAACAGCCCTTTCCCCCCTCTGTTTAATGAAGTGCTTTTTTGAATGATGGGGTTCGGTGAGAGAGTCTGGGAAATACACTTATTTACGTCTATCATGCTAAAACTGAAAGCAGAGAGGATTTGAGATGCCGGCCTCGTGTCTGGAGGGTAAATATGAAGCTAGCACCCACAGCCTGTTACTGTAGCACATAAATGAGTGTGTGCAGCACAAAATCCACCTGTCAGTTCACAAATTAGCATATTATATCTCATTTGTTTAATTTGTACAGAAAGAAGCCAAAATGTGCTTTTCAGTCTTTAGTGGACTCTCTTTGGCTCGCCTCAGCGCAAACTTAAGCATTGGATATTTGCTTGTAACCCATTGGTGCAAATTTTCAGATTCCTTTCAGTGTATTACTCTCATAAAATTACTAGTACTGTAGGTGTACCTCCCTATCAGTGATGGTGCTAGCTTCATATTTTAACAGGCATCAGTGTGACTCCTCAGCCAGTTCTCTGCCAGAAAGTGAATCAACTTGTTTCCCAGAATATAATTTTTTTTTCTTTCTTTAAGTCGGGATACTTCTGCCAGTGAGGTATTGCATAAAGAAAGTTTTAAGATTTTTTTTTTTTTTTGTCTTTCATTGAAAGGCAAGAAGCTGTATAAAGTGTGTATATATTTACATAAAAAAGCAGTAATTTTATGAGTGTTTAGATCGGCCCAGATTACTTAATACTTTCTCGCAAGAAGATGGGGCCAAAAAGACAGGTTTGGTAATCTTTAGTTCCCTTTCCATCGTTATTTGATTTCTTTTTCCGCCGCCGCTCACAGGGATGGACTCGCTGAAATGCAACCTTAACATCTGATCAGTTGGATCCATTTATTCGTGCATTTGTGTTTTTAATTTTTGACTGAAGTATTTTTAAAGTTCTGTGAAATGATCTCTTAAAATGCATTTATTTTAATTTTTTTTTTCTTTGCAGTTTGATGTCAAGAGATTTGTGAGTCCATGAGTGGTGATTTTCTGTATTTCTGTGTAGTACTTGCAGGTGTTTAGTAAATAAAGTCTGTGTCACAGCTGAGTGTGTATGCGTTTTGATTTTAATGGAAGTATGCCGCACGTCTTTGTAGTACATGTAATTGCGTTACAGGCATGGTGAAGTGTGTCAGCCAGTTGCTCTATCACATGCATCCGTAGTTTGCTGGTTAACACCGGAAATCTGTTCCTATAATGTAATAGTGAAAGCCCACACGGCTTCCCATCACAGCACAGCCCTCTTTCTCATGGCGCAGAGATGGGGAGAGGGGGTGGGGGGACAAACCGGACTGCGCTCACAGAAGGATAACACGGTGGGAAAGGTGGATGGATAATCTTTCATCTTAATGATTTTTAACATCTTTGTGTCATTTTTGTTGCGCTTTGAAATCAAAACTGCGCCATATTCACTCCACCACGCCCGGAGCTCAGCTGCCGGAGTCGCTGTTGCATTCTGCTGAACTTGTTGCACAAAGTTAATTTCCCCTTTCCTGGAGAGGAATAAGGTAACTGCCTCGAGATCAACTACTTTACTTCCTTAATTTTGTTAAACATTTCGTTTCCAGCTCAGGGGAGTCTTTGTCGCAGCTTGTTGTAGGGCTTTTTTGTGGGCTTTAATCATTGTGCGATGTGACCCAAGGATACACGTGGGGGCTTGCTATATGAACAACCATTATGTATGTGTGTTTACCTTGGAAGGTGAAGTTGTAACCAGCAATGATTTTGAGCTCCGTGGGGGCTTGCTGCCTCAGCCCGGAGGCCAAAGAGGCTCGCAGGATCAACGATGAGATTGAGAGGCAGCTCCGCCGGGACAAGAGGGAGTCCCGACGGGAGTATAAGCTCCTTTTGCTCGGTAAGGGACATGATTCGGTCTTTCTTTAATAGCGCCAAGATAGGCCGGAGGTGGGAGAAGTTTTCAGGACTTCCACTGAAGAAGTGACATCCCATTAAAACATCAAACCCACCAAAAATGTTTAGGTGGCCTCTTCGAGAGGCTCTTTGTATCTTAAGTTTCGTATAAGATTCCTAAAATTAATGTATCGAATGTTGCTGGTCGAGTTAGCGCTGATTTTCTTTTTAACTATTACATAACTATCACAGAACGGCTTTATATGCTGAATATTTCTATTTACAATCTAGTAGCAAGCGCAGGTATTAAATTTGTGTAATGCAGTGGAAGTAAAATGTTAAGCTGTTCCTGTCTGACCCCTCAAAACATGGCTGGGAACATGATTCAGCGCGCTGAAGTATGTTATGATTCATTTGTGGCTGAACGGAAGCAAATTCTAAACAGAGGAGTAAGCGCCAGCAATATAAAAGTACTCATTACTAATTCTGAATTCAAGATTTTATGTAAGTAGAAGGTAAAGAATTGTTGGAGCACTTTTTGCATCAAAAATATGTGTTTTTACTGTGCATTATAATATTAGATTTATATATTTTTAGTCTTTTCTCATTGTTATTTATTTAAAATAACAGATACTTCATCGATGGTGAAGGAAATTTAGACATCCAAGCAACACATGACATGAAACACAAAATAACAACAAATACAGATGCAAGGGAAATTGAAATGGGGTAACAGATGCCATTCATTAATGAGAACATATAATAGGCCATGTGCATAGTACAGTATTCTCTGTGAGGAGGTGAGTTAAAGTGTAGACAATGTAAAGGTGGTTACAATACAAGCAAACTGTACAGGTATTCACAATGTAAGGGTTTTAACTACTTTTAGTTGTCTGACACATAAAAGGGGCATTACGCTACTAGATGTAGTTGATATGAATTTGCGTGTAGAATTAGAAAGCTGAAGTACCAACCGGGGTGAGATTAAGCAGATTCGACACTCATTTTTCCTTAACTCTGGCATTAAACATTTGCATTGAAATATTGTGTGTACCAAGTGAAGTCTGTGCTGTGGAGAAATCATCACACTGCCTGACTGTAGTATTCGGACAGTTTCTGTTTTATACACCAAAGTCTGTGTACACTGAACCCCGGGTTTTGAGGTGACGCCGATCGGTGGTTGCTGTATATTTTGGACCAACATTATTACTCTCATGAGCCGATCACATTATTGTATCTAAAAAAAAAAAAAAAAAAAAGAAGCACAGTTTAACACAGTTTAAGCATTATTGGCACAACACACACATTTGCAAGTAGAGCTTTGTCCCAAAAAAACTCAGGAAAGAGAAAACAGTTGACAGTTAACAGAGCCAACACCCTCCAGTTCTCCAGAACTGTCCATCAGCAGATCAGTGCCGTTCATCTGATAACAGCGCTTTTCCCGATCACAGCAGTAAGCAATCCTCTGTTACTGTACGTGGAATGTCATATCAGGAAACGTGAACACTGACTCGTCAGGTTTTTTCTTAAGAAATGACGTTTTGTCTTGCGCCACCCACTTTTCCAGCTTTTCGTGGAAAGCCATGAGCGGGTCAGCCTCCAGCTTCTTGAACTTGTGCTTATAAATCTTCTTCCTTTCTGTCCTCAGAACTGCTTTGATTCTTTGTGGCAACGATTCAACAAGGTGCTGGAAACATTCCTCAGAGATTTTGGTCCATATTCACATGATAGCATCACACGGTTGCTGTGGATTTGTCAAATGGGACTTTCCTGTTCCACCATATCCCAAAGGTGCCCTGTTGGATTGAGATGTGGTGACTGTGGAGGCCGTTTCAGTACGGCGAGGTCATTGTCAAGTTCAACCTGGGACAGATTTGAGCTCTGTGACGTGGTGTACTTTCCTGCTGGCAGTAGCGATCAGAAAATGTGTCATAAAAGGAAGGACATGGTCAGCAACAAAATGCTTTTATGTTGTTTACGCCAAATTCTGACCCTGCCGTCCCAGTGTTGTGACAGAAATTGAGACTCATTAGGGCAGGTAACATTTTTCCAATCTTTTATTGTTCAATTTTGAGGAGTTCATTCAAACTGTAGCTTCAGTTTCCTGTTCTTAGCTGACAGGAGTGGGGCCCATTGTGGTCTTCTGCTGCTGTAACCCATCTGCTTTGAGGTTCTACACATTGTGTGTTCAGAGATGCTCTTCTGCCTGCCTGGTTGTAAGGGGTGGTTCTTTGAGTTTCCTTCCTAGCAGCTTGAAGCAGTCTGCCCATTCTCTTCTGACCTCTGGCATCAGCAAGGCATTGTTCTTCCAGAGAACTGCCTCTAACTGGATATCTTCTCTTTTCCGGGGCATTCTCTGTAAACCCAAGAGATGGTTGTATGTTGTGGAAAGTCCCAGTAGATCATCAGATTCGGAACTACTCAGAGCAGCTTGTCTGGCACCAAAAACCATGCCACGTTCAAAATCACTTAAATCACCTTCGTTCTCTAGTCTGGTGCTCAGTTTGAACTTCACCAGCTCGTCTTGACCGTGTCTGCGTGCCTAAATGCTGTCGCTGCCATGTGATTGGCCCATTAGATGTTTGCGTTAATGAGTAGTTGAACCAGTGGACCTAATAAAGTCCCACATTTTATTTTACTATTTGAATAACTGAGCCATGCTGAAAGTATCGCCGCTCTTTTACCATCAGCAGTCAGCGCTGTGTATCTTTGCCCTAAACTAATGTCAGCCTGCGATTAGAATGGTGCATGTAACTTTAAGCGCTCCACAATAACATATTAAAGTGGCATACTTGTGCTTTCAAATGTGCACAGAGTTGTCGACAAAGAGTGCTGCTATTTCTGCACTGTCAGCTACTTGGGGAAATGTTGCAATATCTCAGTTACTTGTGAGATTACAAAATGTAACATTTGACGCAAGTCCAAGATAACAGAAGAGGAAATAGGCCTGATCATAATTAACAGTAAATCAGTCCCTCTGTGCAGCATCTGTGTGGCCTTAAACAGTCAGCCCCAAAAAGGAATTTGAAGGTCAACAGACAAAAAAGTGGTGGACTGAAAGACTGGAGACGTCCACGGTTGAGCTTTGTGTGGGAATTCTGTACAATGAATACTTATACTTGAGGTACTTTAAGGGTATTTTGTATTTTTTGCTTTAGCAAGACTTTAATTAAAAGCCTTTTTCATGTAGTATTTTCCTTATATATCCTTAATATGGGTTTGTATATGTTATATATTATTTATGGTGTAGTACTGCTGCTTTTACTTAAGTAAAGAACCTAGATCAGGGGTGGCAAACATAAGGCCCGGGGGCCATAATCAGCCCAGCAAAGATAGTCTGGCTCACTGCATAGCTTTGGAAAATGTAAGTGAGCGTATACATTTTGGACATTAATTGTATTTTCATAGGTTTATAACTCCCCCATAGCCATTCATACTACTCCAGAGTAATTTATAAATAAAAAATGAAGGGGCGCCCGGGTGGCACAGTGGTAGAGCAGGCAACCACATGCCTATGCCACGTTGCAGTGCGGGCGGCACAGGTCTGAGTCCCAGCATCACCTATTTACCCGTGTGTCGTCCCCCTCATCTTTCCCCCCGTTTCCTATCTCCACTTAATAGAAAAAGCAGCTGTGGCCAAAATTGGAAAAAATAAACAATTAAATGACTATCAACTATAGAAATTTCTTTTTTTCACAATAAGTCCATAGTAAAAAAAACAAAAACGGGCTTTGGGTTTACACAAAATATGGAAGTCATAAAGAGGAGGACAGGTTCATCGTAATGTTGGTCTTTTGATGGGGTTTGACTGTGATTTAAAAAAAAATACTGCTTATGTATCTCCTGTTGGCTAGGAACTGGTGAAAGTGGTAAGAGCACTTTCATTAAACAGATGAGGATCATCCATGGCCGCGGATACTCTGATGAGGACAAGAGAGGCTTCAAAAGGCTTGTGTACCAGAACATTTTCACAGCCATGCAGGCCATGATCCAGGCCATGAACACACTGCAGATCCCCTACAAGTGTGAGAACAACAAGGTAGGCCTGTGTCCTTTCTTTGCCTCTTTGCTCAGACCAATTGAGAAAGCGGTTTTATCACACACAGTCCCACAGAAGCATGTGGAAGGTTTGCTGACAGACCCTGCAGTGTGTATTAGTGTGTACTTAAGGTGAAGCCTTTCTGGTAATTTGCAACAGTGTTTAGTTTTGCATTCTTGCTGCCAGAGTGTTTTGTCTACTTACAGAGTGGGCTGTCTTTTTGAAGTATACACAGTGTCACACTGCAGGCATGTAAAAACCCAAGTAAGACACCAAGAATTACCCATTATTCATACAGGGATCTGTTTGTCATACCAACTGCAGGTACGTATCAATTATGAAAAACTTGCTGGCTCACGCAAGGAGACTACATTGGGTAAAGCTCCAGGTTAGGATGCAATCCAGGAGAGCAGGGCTGGACTTTTGTCACTGATAGTCTGAGTCAGCATGTGGTTTGTATTTTGTCTTTCCTGCAGTGTTGATGGTGTTCTGTAAAAGCTCACAGGATGGCACTGTTTGTACGTAGCCAGTCTGCGTTTATTAGCATTGAAACATGGAGAGCCTGTAGGTCAGTGAGGTCAAGACACCAGAAATACCTGAAATGAATGCGTGCATTGATCTAGTCGGAGTGCCCTCAGATCAACTACACTGTACACAACTGTTTACTAACTGTTTCGCTGATCGCAAAAAAGTGCAGTGGGCTCGTGGCCAGAATCCATATTTACTGCTCGCTATTGAATAAACTATTGACTGTCTGTTTGAATAATTTAACAAGTGGTGGTTTCAGGCAGTCAGTATATCAAGTCACCCTTCACTAAACCTCTTCCCTGAATGCTGAAATTGTAGCTTAGCATTTATAATTAGACACAAAAGGCCCATCCAAAGATCGGAGTCTTTTTCCAACCTCTCTGAAACAAACAAACAAAGAAAAAAAAAACCCACAAGAGAACAATGGTAGGAGGTGGATTAAACTGTGCTTTGTATGCTCATGTAAAAGTCTGCCTCGGTAACTAGCTTTTTGTCTGTGATTTAGAATTACTTCCAGATGAAGAAGAACATCTTAACTTGGCGAAGTTAAGTGCTGCACTGAAAACCTCCTTGTAATTACTTCGGTCGCTGGTGGTGCGGAATTAAAAAGCAAGATGAATCTTTTAGTGGATCCATAAGATATTTTTGGTTGCTGTCAGATGGTCAGTGACTGGGGGGGGGGGGGGAGGTTCAAACAAACAAACAAACAAAAACAGGGCCATCATTTCTCCAAAGAAAAGAATGAGAGTACGTTGTGAAGCAGGAGCAGTTCAGTCAGCCAGGGCAAAACAAGCAAACCAAAAAACTGGAAAATCCCTTCCAACCACTTCTACATTATGGAAGATGTATGACTCATCAAACAGATATCGGAGTCTACTGGCCTTTTTGGAGCTTTGCAGTGTAATTTGGTGAATATATATTTCATAACACAGGGATTTGCATATAGGCGATCATGGAAACTGACATAAAGACAAGTTGTGATTCGCATGTTTACCAGTGTGGCAGTGGAAGAAGCATCAGATAATCAAACACAGCTGCCCACGAGCAAAAATGTCTGCAAGAGCACCTTGCACAGTAAGGCCGCCAGGCAAATTTCCAGAGAAAATGTTTCTGGCAGCAGCAACTGAGAATAAACTAAACAGGATCTACAGGTTCACCCATAAATTACAATTAGTACTGCAGCTTGTGAATAAGTGCTTTCTGGTTAGATGTGGGCATCGGTTAGCAGTGTAGTGATGGAGTGTGTGCGTTGGGGGAAATGGTCATGTTTAATCTGAAACAAATTAGAACATTAGAGGCAATTCGGGATGAAAAATTGCGAGAAGACATTAGATCTCAAATTGCAAACCCAAGGAATCCAGGATGAACAGAGTCTGAGCAGTAGGAATGTTAAAGTGCTCGCTTTGAATGTTGGAGGCAGTAATGGGATGACTTTGTAACAGCACGATGTTTTTGGTAACAGTAACATTATCTTTCACATCACCTAGCTAGTTCTATAATTAATTTAAGTGTGTGATTTAACCAGTTATAGATGAACCGCAAGCTTAGCATAGCATTAATGTAGGCAGGTCGTGCGGTCAAGCTCTCCTGCTGCCCTCAGTTGTGACCAGCTGATCTCAAAGCCAGCCCTCATCAGCTGATTTCTGAGCTGCTACCCTTCTGCGCATCCTGTTGGCAGATCTCATACGGGGCATGCAATTCAAACCGCTTTAGCCTTTGTTTTACTGCCTCTGCAAGCTGATTTGCAACCCATCTCAACATCTCACAGCTGCCTTTGACACTGTTGACCACAGTACTCTCATCTCTCGTCTTGAGCATTGTGTGGGGGTTAAAGGCATAGCTTTGAAGTGGTTTCAGTCATACCTGTCAAGCAGAAGTTTCAGAGTCAGTTTTGGAGGCTCAAATTCTTCCTCTGCCCCCCTTTATGTGGAGTTCCACAGGGTTCTGTTTTGGGGCCGATCCTTTTTTCTTTATATTTACTTCCCCTAGGATTGATTTTGAAAAAATATGTTATCTCTTTCCATTTCTACGCTGACGATTCCCAAATCTATCTGCCCCTGAGAGGAAATGATGGCAGCTCTCTGAAAATATTAACTGAATGTCTTAATGACATTAAAGCCTGGATGGCTTTAAACTTTTTACATTTTAACGAAAGCAAGACTGAGGTCGTGATTCTTAGACCCAGTAGTTCGAGCAGTACTGCGAAATTTGACCTGGGCTCACTTGATCCTAATGTGAGGCCCGTGGTAAATAACCTTGGTGTGAAAATGGACTGTGACCTAATGTTTGAGAAACAGATAAACTCTGTGGTGAGATCAGGCTTTTACCAACTGAGGCTCCTTTCTAAGGTCAAGCCCTTCTTATCTTTTAGTAATTTTGAAAGAGTTATACACGCTTTTATTTCTACTCGGCTTGACTACTGTAACGCCCTGTACGTTGGCATAAACCAGTCCTCTCTTTCACGCCTTCAACTGCTCCAAAATGCAGCCGCTCGCCTTCGTACTAGAACTCCTAAAACTGAGCACATCTCCCCTGTGCTGGCCTCCCTTCACTGGCTTCCTGTGCGTTTTAGGATTGATTTTAAGATCTTATTGTTTGTTTTTAAATCTCTGAATGTGCTGCCCCCATCATACCTCACTGAACTCTCAACACCTTACGTTCCCTCTAGGTCACTGAGATCTGCAGACCAGCTACTTCTCAGTGTTCCTAAAACTAGGCTAAAGAGCAGGGGGGACAGAGCTTTCTCAGCCGTAGCCCCTAAACTATGGAACGAGTTGCCCCTTTATGTTAGGTCAGCATGTTTTTAAAGTGCATCTTAAAACTCATTTTTATTCTTTGGCCTTCAAATCGGAGTGAGAGCTATCTCTCTGAGCTGTTGTATTGTTTTATAATCTTGTGATTTCTTAGATATATTTTACACATGTGTGTTTTTTGGTGTATTTATCTTATTTTCCTTGTGTGTACAGCACTTTGGTTAACTCTGTTATTTTAAAATGTGCTTTATAAATGAATTTGGATCGGATTGGATAAGATCAGGCTTATTGTTTTTTAAAGGGGCCCTGTGCTTGTTCATGTAGTGTGGAAGCCCTGCTGCTATGTTCTGGCATCACATTTAGCTCCTTGTAGGATGACAGTGGCCTTCATTTCTTCAAGTCCATTGGCTGCTATCAAAAAGTTGTCTTATACTGTGCTGATGATTTTCAGTTCATGATTGATAGCCTGAATCCAAATCTGAATTTCATCTTGTTTGATATTTGAACAATCTACGTAGCTGTAGTCCTCATACCTTCCTTCCAGCTTCATCAGCTATAATGCCGCCGTAACAGTTGCGCAAGAGATGTTTCCTATGAAGAACTCTATTTATTTCTGGAAGTGTTGGGTTAATTTCAGCTTGTTATTCTGATGCTCAGCCCAATGCCACCATCGTCAGTAAGGTCGATGTGGAACAGCTCGTAACATTAACCAACCCATACGTCGATGCCTTGAAGAGCCTGTGGAGTGACCCGGGAATAAAGGAATGCTACAATCGGAAGAGGGAATACCAGCTCTCAGACTCAGCCAAATAGTGAGTGTAAACAGATGAATAACTCCTCAGACTCTGTCAAATAGTTTCCAGGGATTCATATGCCAACTGTCTTTTTAATGCACTAAGGACACTGAGGCTTAGTAATTTTTCCATTTAAGGTTGTTGACAAAATTCTTAAAAAGAATCACATTTAAATTCTCAATAATTCATTGCATTGTGATGTAACTGAAACAGATACAGCCGTGCCTTAAATGTTCCACAATAAATGTCGTCCCTGTCTCCGTCCCCGTCCTGGTTCTTCATCAGTCTTTCTGTCATCGGTTTTCATTTTCATTTCTTAATGCTGCATTATCCTCCTCCTCCTCTGCTGTTAGCTATCTGGATGACTTGGATCGAATTTCTGATACTGGGTATCTGCCAACTCAGCAAGATGTCCTGAGAGTGAGGGTGCCCACAACAGGTATCATAGAGTACCCTTTTGACCTGGAGGGCGTGGTGTTCAGGTGAGACTCCAGTCACCATTGTGTCCCTAAATAGAACTAAAAATAATAACGGTTTAATATTAATATCTGTGTATGCTAAAAACAGCTCAGACACACACATTCGTGTACATTGCTATCTCTGGCCCTATTATCATTTTTGAGGAGTTATATCATTTATCTTATCGACTTATAACAACTATTTTCCATTGGTTTAAACCCGTGACTGCAGGATGGTGGATGTGGGCGGCCAGCGTTCAGAGAGGAGGAAATGGATTCACTGTTTCGAGAAAGTCACTTCCATCATGTTCCTGGTGGCTCTTAGCGAATATGATCAGGTCCTCGCTGAGTCTGCCAATGAGGTAAGAAGCAGGCTACAAAATAACAATCTAATCTGCTTCTGTATATATTGTTGCTCTCTACATGGGAAGAGAAAGGAGCTTACTTTGGGGTAAAAAAAAAAAAAATCGCTGGATAGGACACAAAGGGACTTTGTTTTCTTTGTTTAAGGCCAAACCTGTTAGGTGGAAATGATGACCTAGATTTCTGCAGAGTCCAGCTTCAGCCTGCCTTCTCTCTCTCTCTCTCTCTCTCCCTCTTTGTCTTTGTGCTTCTCTCTCTCTCGCTTTCTGGCCACATTGATGAACCTCATCTCAACCCTCCTTTGTGGCAGTGCTCACAGTTCAGCTGCAGGGGGAGCTCTAAAGTCACTTTAGTCCAACAAAGGGCACCTCTTTGCAAGGCCTGTTCACTTGATGAGATTATAGCCAATTGAATTTTCTCACGCAGACTGCTGAAGCACTGCTGAAGTACAGCAGTGATTGTCACTGCGTTTCACTTGTGCCGTGTTGTGCTTCACGTGTTCGCTCCTGTTCATTTGCTCTTCGCAGAACCGAATGGAAGAAAGCATGGCCTTGTTCAAGACAATCATAAGCTACGAGTGGTTTGATGAATCCTCGATCATCTTGTTCCTCAACAAGATAGACTTACTCGAGGAAAAAATCATGTATTCACATTTGGTTGACTACTTCCCGGAGTACGACGGTAAGAGGAAGTTGTACACTCACGGCACAGATTTGATACAACATGGTAGTAGCTTAAAAGAGCATCTCGGTCCGTGCATTTCTGCTGATTTGCTTTATGTTTCCAATCGCAGACTTTCTCTGACAGTCAACCTTAATGCTTAAATTCAACACACGCACAGAGTCCTTTTTATGGTTCGCTAACATTAGCTCCTATATGCCACTGGTTAAACACAGCTGCATCAGCATGTTTTCAGCTGTGAATTCAGATTGCTATTTTTTTTTTTTTTTTTTATTAAAATGCATGTAAACTAGCCAGCCGTGACCTTTCACTTCTTTTACACATAAATACTTTAATATTCCTGCGCTCTTCCCGCCTTCCAGGTCCTCCACAGGATGTCGAAGCAGGAAAACAATTCATCTTAGAAATGTTTGTCAGTTTGAACCCAGATGAGAAAAAAATCATCTACTCCCATTTCACCTGCGCCACGGACACAGACAACGTCCGGTTTGTCTTCTGCGCGGTGAAGGACCACATCTTGCAGGGCCACCTGAATGCCTACAACTTGGTTTAAAACGGTGGCGTTTTTGTTTTGTTTTATTTTTTCGCTGTAATGGAATCGGCTCTGTACAGCTGGCGGCCGGGAGAGCTCCTCTGTGGTTCTGTTTGCTTCACGCTGCTGTCGAACTCTTTAATCCAAAAACAGGAGATGGAGAAGTAACAGGGCTCGCCGTCAAATGGCTCTACTACTGATGTGTTTCACATTTTCTAGCTGCACCCTTTGAAAGTGGATGTCTCCAGCTATTATGAAGTGTGACTTGGTGAGGGGGTCTGTCATAGTATGCGCTGAATTTCATGGAGCGCTTTGTGTAGCAGTTTAAATGCACATGGATGAATTAAGAAGGGGGAACAGAGTATATCAGTGGCCTCAAAAGCCCCAGAGGACTTCTAATGTACTAGGTCTCTGCTTCAGGGAATCTGTGGAGGTGAGTGTCGACCAGCTGCAATGCAGCGCCTCACATCACTAATCCAACTTTGTCATGGTTTGTTTTTGCGAGCTAAAAAGCGTTTGAAGCATCTCGGTGCTTAGTTTGTGCCTTGACTTAAAGGGAACGAGTCACAATTAACACTAATGACACACTGACTTTATTCCAGCCGTTACTCGCACATTCGATACTTTGTAGCGCCGGCGTTTTCGCCTTACCTGCTCGGCTTTTGGCCTTTTCCTACCATGTTGTTTCAGCTTTCACTTAAATCTGTGCACCTCACATTTGTCTTCAGTGCCACTGATAAACCACTTTCTATGAGCACAGCATTCCTTTTTTTTTAAATTCTACACATTTCAAAAGGATATTCACATTTATTTCTTGCGTCAGTTCTACAGATGAATAGTGAGTTTCTTCAGTTCAGAGACTGTTTGACTGGCTTTTTAAGTAGATTTCTTGCTTTTGCTCAAAGCCTTTATAGCTTCTCCTTTTATTTATCTGAAGGCACAGTGTACATATTGCATGGTTGGTAATCTCCCGCTGTGGTTATTTTTCTTTCTTTGTGCTCACATCACGGTCAGCGTTGAAACCGCTACAGGAAGAACTGTTAAATGTTAAATCATCTCTGACGCATTAGACACGTTCTGTTCAGACGCGTGAAGAAAAAAAACTCACGAGCGTGTGTCCGTAGCTCTGTTCCTCACAGAACCCCCTTCACTGTCTAATTTGTACCATTTTATTTATTGGTGTATTTCACTCTGACTGCAATATCTTAATACAGTCTTTTAAATGTGATTGGATAAATAAACAGTCTGTTCATGTCAGGTTTTCAGTCTTTGTCTGTGTTTACAAATCAGCTCTGGCGCACTGATGGTTTGCCATTCAAGTGTTTGTCTTCTTGGCTGCTTGATGAGCTCATCTGGAGCGGTGTAAGTCCTGAAATCCTCCTCCGTGATACATCCATCTGGCTGGAGCCTACAGCAGTGGGCCCATATTTTTAGTCTTGTACGCAGGGATATAGAGTGTGGCGAAGAACCATTATTTTTGGAGGACGCTGAGAGTAATGTGGCAGCCGTACGTGACACAAGGACAGATTAAAAGTTGAGGAGGCTGCTGGGCACCAAATCTTTGGTGGTCAGTTCTACATGCAGTCAATATAACCCCACACAGACCCCGAATTAAAGAACAGCATCCTACATTTTACCTAAAAACATTATCCAATCAATATAATGAGCACCACCCGTTTGCATTTTAAACCAAAGGTGGCCAAATCAACAATCTAGCACATTAAAGGAAGGAACACACCGGCCGACTCAGCAACACCAACAACAAGAGGCCTGGAAGATGATGGAAGACAACTGAAGTGCATAATGACGGCATCATTTCCATGATTAGGAAAAAAACAACTTTACAGCATCCAGCCAAGTCAAGAACACTCACAGGGAGGCAGGCATATCATTGGAAAACAGACTGGTACTTACCTAGCACCTTTCCACTCAAGGCGAGCACTCAATGCTCTTTTTATTGTAAGCCTCACTCGCCCCAATCACACACGCAGTTCATACAGCACTTTTATCTGTGCCTCAGCACTTTGTCTAACATTGGCAAACTCGGGGTTCAGTTTCCTTCATGAACGTCAACACGGAGGATTTACAGCAAGGTGCAAATTACTGTTTACGCTCAAGAAAAGGAAAGGCCAGATTAGACTTTGCAAAAAAAACCCAAAACAAAAGCAAAACCCATCCAAAAGAGACGATAACTGCCGATAGAAGCAGCAGGATGCACGGAGCTGTACTCTCTGCTCATATTCAGCCAAGTCCTGCAAAACTGACCCGGCAGTGCGTTACAGTGCAAATGGATAATGAGCCAAAGCGTACTGCAAAAGAAAACCAAGAGTTTCACGAGGCAAAGAAAAGAAATATTCTTCAATATCCCCGAAATTCAGGAGTACTTGAGGATCACATTCAGTTGTGTTTAAAGTAGAGAGTGACTAACTTTCTGTTCGCCTACCTGAATCATTATAGCACCAAGCATTTATTTATAAAGATGGGGGACTATCTATTTTTAATGGGGGCCATACAGAGATTTAAAAAAAAGAGAGCAGCACGCATGTAATTGTAATTTGTAGAAAGGCACTATGTTAGTGCATCCTCCACCAACGCCAAGGTCAGATTAATGGGAAAATTGAACTTGTCCTTCTTTGCTCATGCTCCACCTCTGCAGCAAGTTTCATCAAATTTGGCCCTTCGTAAATGAATGAAACTGCGTTAAGCCTCAGACTGCAGCAGTGGTTCTCAGAAATAAACTATTCATCAACAATAGTTTCATTATTTATCGTGTTGAATAAAGTAATGCCAATCCCAAAACGTTAAATATTCTATTAAACTAGCAATGAAATGGCTAAATAGCTGCTGATTCTAGCTCCAAATATCCTACAGCCATGCGTGGAAAGTCACAGCATAGGTTGACATGTCATAGCAGGAAAAGCAAAATAAAAAAAACAACCTAAAAATAATGGACTGATTCCACTTTTTTTTTGGGGGGGGGGGCACTCAATCAAATTCCAAGGGAAGCCCATGCCACCTCTCAGGAACCAAGCCTAACTGAAGCTGAACTCACACACATTTCGTTTGTGACTCACCCTTTCCTCAGAGGTCAGGGGTCACCCAATGGCCCCTGGATAGTGAACCCTTTGACCTAGTAAGCAAGTTTGAGGACCTGGGTGAAAGTACAGAATAAATCAACCTTAAATCTTTGTTATGATAAACAGTTTAACTGAGTGTGTGTGTGTGTGTGTGTGTGTGTGTGTGTGTGTGTGTGTGTGTGTGTGTGTGTGTGTGTGTGTGTGTG
>JAVDPK010000904.1:4907-23102 GCA_034780415.1 Cichlasoma orientale | reverse complement strand
GGGGGTGTGTGTGGGTGTGTGTGTGTGTGTGTGTGTGTGGGGCACAAGAATCTCTCAGAGTGTGTTTGTGTGTGTGGGTGTTTTTTTAGCAACAGTAAGCCCTTTAAGTCAGGATATCTCAGCCTGTGTTGGTTCAGCTTTGGGCACTGATTTTATAGTGGGAGTTCCCAGCTTTGTGGAATAACTTTGACCCATTTACACACATTTGAATTTGCTTGGTAATGTATAAGTCAAACCAATTAGAAGCCTCTTCAGGTACTTTGCTGTCACTTTGCTGCAGACGCAAAGGCACTGCGCTCTCCTCCATTATGTTTCCCTTCCTGCCTCCCAGCTGGACTTTCCAACTTTTCAGCTGGCTCCTGAGAGTATGGACGTGTAAGTTTATGCACACAAGAGCTGTGTGCATAAACTCGTCTTTCAGTCAGAGCCCGCCTCTCCTGCACAGCAGGAATGTGAAATGCACCTGAGCAGGAAGAATGACTGCATTAAGTCGCCAGTTCACCTGTTCAGGAACAGGAGTTTACTTGGCACGTCTGAAGAAAAAAAAAAAAAAATCGGCATCTGATCATTTCACAAAGTCGCAGCTTGTAGGTTAACCGGGAGCAGCAGGTAAACTTGGACTACAATGGGTGAGTGCTGCCTGTCTCCTGAGGACCAGGAGAGACTGAGGATACACAGAGAAATTGAGAGGCAACTTCGCCGCGACAAGGTAGCGTCTCGCCGGGAGCTGAAGCTGCTGCTCTTAGGTAAGAGTTTAGAAATGAACTAACTCGTGTCCACTTAGGGAAACCCTTGGAAAATGATTAACAGATACGCCTTCAGTAATAATAATAATAATAATAAAAGCAGAAACTTGTGCATGAAATTGTCATGCTGTCATTTAAGTGTACTTTGATTTTTAGAGTGTAGACTTGTGGCTGTTATTATCAAAGGGTCACTGATTATAGCAGCGAACATTTGAGCTATATTTTATATCCGTAACAGCTCCACAGAAACACCTTTTTCAGTGAAAGGAATTCCCTCTGATGATTCATTCATCCACCCAGAAGCTCTCATACAACCTGTTGAGATTACACACACACACACAGTGTAAAGTTTGTGTGTAGGGTGGTTTCAAAGCCGTATCTGCAGCAATTATTTGATATGTTAACTCAGTTTAAAATCTTAGTACAGCAGTACGCCAGCAAAACAAAGCACTCAGGCAGATGAATGTTCCCTATGCTCATAAACAGATGAAATATTACCTGATGATGGCTCTGTGTGCCTGTTCACTGCAAACATCAGGTACAACATTACCATCCACTAGTGAGCATGAATGTTTGTCATTCCATTTGATGGTTATGGAAATCATCACCAAAACCAAACGCTTCATCCACTGGTGGCCTTGATCCATCCTGTTTTTTTGGGGGGGGCATATTTTCATCCTTTTCACTGCAAACACGTCATAATTTATGGACGTAAACTGGGAGGAAGTCTTTCTTTCATTTTTAGGAAGGCTTGTAGTGCAGCTCTGTCCTCATACCAAAGCCTCGCCATCAATAGATAATAAGGCTTCGGTATGTCTTTTCTCCTGCGGCGTCCTCTCAGCGTAGTTACAGGCTACACTTTGCATTCTTCAAATAGTGACGGCCTGATGAATGTCTGCGATAACTTTCATCATGTCATTCCCTCCTCGAAACGAAACCAGGCTGCTGCTTCATTAGCACAAAAATCTTCAGGTTTCATACTTTTCACACGATGATCTCATTAAATGAGATGAGGTCTTTTTTTTCCCCCTCCAGAACTAAACTGTCAAACAGGCCACTTTTCAAAGCTCGACTGTTGATTATGTTGGAAACAATACATTAGACGTTAGGGGCTCATTTAAAGGTCAGCGCTACTTTAAACTTCAACTTGAGTTGTTTGGAGAACAATGTCCCCCTGCAAAGGTCAGTCTAATGGTTAACATTTGTAGCCGTTTTTGGCCCTTAGCTGACACCTTTATCGAGAGTAATTTACAGCTAGAATGCAGGAAGCAGATCGCTCTTTCATTCAAGGACAAGTCGCTGTTGATAGGCACATTGAGTTGCAGGAATCTGGCACAAGCCTTCCCTCTCCCCAAATTAGTATTTAGCACATTGTTACGTGCAGGAGAAAAACAAGTACATACTTAATTCATATCGTTTATGGCCTGTATTTTCTTTTTTCAGTTTTGTTTTTTTCAGTTCTCCATCTGCTGCCGTGCTTTTTGTAGCATGAAAATAAAAACGAACATGTGGGCATACAGTTCAACTTATATATGCTTTACTATATCAGAATAATGATGTTAGTAATGGGGAGATACAAATGAATGCAGAAATTCCTCCATACGCATACCCAAACACGCACACTCTGGCTTGAGAAAAGGAGTGTTCTAACCTGTGAACCTTACCTTCTGGAAGTCTAACGCTTCAGAGGACGCAGCCTTTTTGTTGTTGTTGTTTTGTTGTCAAAATCCTATTTAGCTGCAGCTGATTGATGTTGAGATGATTTTTTTTTTTTTTAGTGCATGTCACAGATGTCCTATTTCTGGCATTGCTTTGATCTCATTCCATTTTTCATCCTTCGGTCTCATTCATCTCGTTTGCCTAGGGACTGGTGAAAGTGGGAAGAGTACTTTCATCAAACAGATGAGGATCATCCATGGCAAAGGATACACTGACGCTGACAGGAGAGGCTTCACCCGTGTGGTGTTCCAGAACATCGTCACGGCCATCCAGGCACTGATCAGCGCCATGCAGACTCTTCAGATTGACTACGTCGATGACGAGAACATTGTGAGACACTGTGCATGCTTTCAAAACAAAATCTTAAATCTCATGTGGCACTGGAGGAAAGTAAATAGCAAACAATGCTAGCATTGTAACACGTGCACTACATATTTAGGCTGTTTTCCACTGCAGGAACTCGTGAGTCATTTTTACGGCCTGCACCTTTGTGTGTGCATTCTGACCACAGGAAGAACCCCCTGAAATCAAACCTCTCGCAAAATTATTATATGACTTTATGTGTTGTGGAAATAACGTGACTAAAGGCACTGATTAGGGGGGTAATTTCTGTAAATATGCCTGAGTTTTTGCAGTGGAAAGAGAACAAAATCTGACTGGCTGATTTATTTTCTGTATTAAATTGTGTTTTTGTCGTGCCAAACGATAGCGTGTGGGAGTTTTTTGGGGTGGGCGGGGGGTCTTCTGTTAAACCTCAGAAAGAATCAGACTCGGGGTGGGCGGCCATCTGCCTAGAAACAGTTGGGGTGTGAAGAAAAATAAAATATCAGCAATGAGCAACAAAAAAACCCCACTCAGCGAGTTTGTGGGCCCTATAACAGAGACACCTGGAGGGCCTGATACCTGTAGAAAAGGGCAGGGAGAGAGAGAGGAAGCAAAGTTTTGGATGTGCAAAAGTGGCAAATAAATACATGGAAGCAAAAAGAAAAAAATAAATAAATTTTTTAAAAAGGAGATAAGAGGAATCTCATATATGCTTGCAACCTGGATCCATAACAGCATAACTAAGGAATGTTTTTTATGTTGCTAACGAATAAAAATGACCCAATGATGCAGGTGTTAAAGGATTATAGATGTTATTACAATTTAAAATCTGGACCAAATTTCACTCCAGTACTTACAGCAGTTTTTGATACATTTACATCCTCAGCATGTTGTTAGAGAACAAAAGCCATTCAATCTTGATGGCTTTTAGGATTCACCTTCTACAGGAATGGAATGTCTCGGCATAATTTCATTGCAGTGGATCCAGTTCTTCTCGAGACCTGTAATAAAAAAGGGACACGTCGCCTAAAAACTGGATCTCTGCTGCAGCGCTCGCTATTTTGAAGGGGTGTCGTTAGCTCAGTCGAAGAGTGAAAGTTTGTGTTGGATAAAATTAACTCTTGGGTTTTCTGTGTGTGTGTCAGAGCTATGCAGAGAAGCTGATGGACGTGGAGTCAACCTATGTGTCCACTTTGGAGTCCTGGCAGGTGGACGCCATTAGGAGAGTGTGGAATGACCACGGTATTCAAAGGTGCTTCGAGCGCAGACGGGAATTCCAGATATCAGACTCTGCCAAATAGTAAGGCTTTTTTTTATTCACATCTTTATCTTGCATTAATTTACTCAGTGTAATAGTTTGGATTCATGTTGCTAAACCTAACGCGTGTTAACACTATAGATTTCTCTATAATGTTTCAAAATATTAAGCTTTATGCTTTGCTGTTAACATTTCAGCTACCTGACCGACTTGGACAGAATCACCGACCCGTCGTACATCCCCACCCTGCAGGACATCTTGAGGGTCAGGGTGCCCACCACGGGCATCATAGAGTATCCCTTTGAATTTTCCAAAGTCGTCTTTAGGTATGATATTGTAGTTTATTAACACATAACACAACACATGCATGTATATAAGATCATCCAGACAGATATGCAATCATGTGAAAATGAAAGCTTTCACAGGGCAAGTACACCAGTAACTTGTAGAACCACCTTTAGCGGCATAACTTGAAGTCATCATTTTCTATATGACTTTATCACCTCTCACATCGCTGTGGAGGAATTTTGTCCCATTCTCTTTACAGCGTTGCTTCAGTTCATTGAGGCTTGCAGGCATTTTTTAAAAATCCACAGCTCTCTTAAGGTCCCACTACAGAATTTAATGGGACTGAGGTCTGGTTTTTGTGCTATATCTGTTTGGTTTTTGCCAAATGTGGTACTTTGCGTTACAGCCAAACATCTCCACTCTGGTCTCATCTATCCAAAGGACGTTGTTCCAGAAGTCTTGCGGTTTGTACAGATGCAACTTTTGCAAGTCGTGCTGCCGTATTCTTTCTAAAGAGAACGTGCTTTCTCCTGACAACCCTTCCAAACAGGCTAGACTTGTTCAGCCTTTTGCGCCGTCATGAACTTTAACATTAACATGCTAACTGATGCCCGCAGGAGTGTGAGATGCAGCTCTTGGGTTTTTCCAGTTTCTCTGAATATTGCACAATTGTTGGAAGATTGTGGCATGCTGTTATTACACACCTGAGTGCCACAAAACCTCTGCTTTCACAGAGGTGCTCACTCTTGCTGATGATCAATTAATGAAGTGCATCTGATGAACAGCACCTGGGTGCTGCTTACCTTCTTAATTTGTATGGAAACAGTAAGAGTGTTTTCCACAGGACCGCACAGAGTCCACACACACACATACTGTCACTGTGGTGCCTAAATAGACTAATTACTGAAGGGACTAATTAGTTTCATATTTAGCTTAGTACATGTCTTAGTAATATCAGTCCTCTTAATAACCTCTCAGCAAGAAAGTCAAGAAATATATTTCCTTCAGTGATGAATGAACTTTTTATACTCATTATAATAATTGTGTGTCTGCAGGATGGTTGATGTCGGTGGGCAGCGTTCAGAGAGGAAGAAGTGGATCCACTGCTTTGAGGATGTCACATCCATCATATTCCTTGCAGCCCTCAGCGAGTACGATCAGGTCCTCTACGAGAGTGAGAACGATGTACGGTCCGCAGCAGTATAGTTACCTCAAGTAATCCTTCCTTTAAATCTTGTCCAGCTTTAAATACAGTTAATAGTCTAAGTCTGTCCCCCCCTGTTTCAGAATCGACTCCGCGAGAGCCTCGCCTTGTTTAAGACCATCACCTCGTGGACGTGGTTTCAAGAGTCCTCCATCATCCTCTTTCTGAACAAAACTGACCTGCTAGAGGAGAAAATCCAACAATCCCATTTGGCAACCTACTTCCCCGACTACATTGGTAAAGCGCTCCCCTTGTTTGCTCTGCTCAAAACGTTCATAATGTGAATCAGCCATGAATGATATTGTTTATCATTTCTTTAGGCCAACAGTCAGTTACTCCTGCTCTTATCTGAAGATTTACGGCTTCTGTCTGATTTACACGATTGCAAACTGAATATTTGTGTATTTTAGACGGTTAGACTACAGAAGATATTATCTTGGGAAGCGATAAACTGTGATAAGCATTTTTAAACAATGGCACTATGTGGGGGTCAATGATTAACCTAGAATACATTCTGTAAATATTTGATCATTAAAGAAATTACACAATTGCAAAGCTCAAGGTTGATTGATTTGTGAAGTTCTGCAATAGAACAATAGTGGAACTCTACTTCCTGTTAACTATCCCACAGTTTAAGAGCGAGTCAGCATTCATAGGTTCGAGTAACGTTGCTTTCGAGTAAGGTGTTTCTTACTGTATTAAATTGTGACTAAGTGAGCACGTCTGTGTTTTTTCACTGGGTTGATTTTTGACCGCTTTCTCCCACTCAGGGCCTCAACAGAATGCCGAACATGCGAAAAAGTTCATCTTGCAAATGTACGTGGGGCTGCACACCGATCGTCATAAACCACTTTACTCCCACTACACCTGCGCTACAGACACAGAGAACATCAGGGTCGTCTTCAAGTCGGTCAAAGATACGCTCCTCCAAGAAAACCTGGAACAGTTCAGCCTCGAATGACGGAGGTTATCGGGCCATGTGATGGCTTCTCTTCGAAAAACAAGAAAACTGGTCGCAATCATGTTGTAAAGTTTTTTATGGACTTTTTATCTTTTATATGCTGTCAGCTGCAGCTTGTTCAGAAACATCAAAGAGAGGCATTTAGGCAGCAGTGTCAGGTAAGGTGCATTTATTTCAGTACTATAACAGGCATAAGTGCCATTCTTTGCAACATTACTTTATCTTAGTGGTAAAATACGCACACTTCCTTCTGCTATAGGAGAGAAATGTTATCTTGAACTGTCACATAGGGGTCCTTCTATTACGTTACTGTTTGATGGGGAATCAGCACATGCCATCAGATTAGCTTAACAAAGCCTGGGCAGGAATGCGGCGCAGCCTGCCTAACAGCTCTGAGAGGAGCTGTAAGGCAGGCTGCGCCACCTCACAGCACCTCACAGTGGGGGGGAACTACAATGTCTTTAGCTTTTATTGTTGTAACTGGATACTTTTAACAAACACTTTGCTTCTGATTTGATTTTTTTTTTTTCCCCCACTAATTTTTCCCAAAATATGCATGTTAAAGCCACAATCATGTAATGTCTGTTTTTATAAAGTTGATTTATGCTGCTCCCTCACCTTTGACACTTTATAAAAAAAACCTTTATTTTGACATTAAAATATACAAAGTGTCTGTACAGAAATGTGTGACTTGTCTCATGATGTAGGACAGCAGCTGCTGACACTGATTAACCAAAGGCAGGTTTTAGGACACCTTCGTTTCAGGCGTGGTTACACTGAGTGTGGTAATAACCTTTGTACCAAACAATGGTCAGCAATGAGGTCTGACAGGCTGATCTCCGTCTTCCTGTCTAATTGTTGGGATTAAACTTTGGTAAGTGAAAAGAGGCTTTCAGCAAGGTTTAGAGCAATGTGTGTTTGCACACGGTTGGAGGGACTGTTTTTTATCTGCACTGTGATTACAGTTTGTGTGTTTAAGGGTTGAACAGTTCAGGGCTAATGTAGAAGTAAACATTAGAAGTGGCCTAGAAAAGAGTGGAATGGCCCGCATTGTCTGTTTGCTTTGGATTGGACAGTATTTTCTTCCAGCATGCGGTGAAGCTCATGAATATTATCGGCACATGAAGCTGGCAGTGAGCGCTCCTTTTGCCAGCCTGAGGGCAAACTGCACCGTCAGGCTCACAAATCAACTGTCAGGCATCAATAGCAGCCCTGCGCTTGTCGTGGGTAGTACTACAGTAAACTCAGAGCTCACTCCCTCTATAATGACAGGCAAATGCACCCTCCTATATGCCCGTGCAGTCACACTGAGGAAGCTCGTGTGCAGAGAGCTCTTATAGCAGGTGATCGCCCTTATTTGGTAGTGGCCCAGATCATGTGACCACAAAATGGTGGAAGCTGTGAGCTGTTTGTAAGCTGAGCATCTCCACCGAGAGGCTGGAAGCAGGAAGCAGGCAGGGAACCTGGAAGTACATTCATGCTCTGAGACGCAGGAGGACAGAGATTCCTGAGCCCCAGAAGCGGTGAGTAGATGGCTTTTATTTGGGGGGAGGTGATAAAAAGAAGAGAAAGAGGGATATGTTCTTTTTTTTTTTCACAGCCAGCAGACAGGAAGCGAGGGAGAGGGAGGGGCTGCTGTCATCAGCACTGTGGTCCTGTGTTGTGCTGTGGAAGTGGATCTGAAGCAGCTCAGCATCCTCAGTGAAGGATGTAGGATGCTGGGGTTTTTTTGTCGTTGTTATTCTAGATTATAGGACTGTGTATCAATCTTTATGTATTTCCTTGTGTGCACAGATGACAGTAGACAAACAGTGAATCCTCAGCACGGCAGTGATCTCCACTGTACGGGAACAAACCATTCAGCATTTCCCTGTTGCAGCTGCTAATGCAATCATATTTCTCTTGCTCCAGAGAAAGCCTGCCGAGGAAGAACGAGGACGTTCCTTTTTCATGCGAAAGCGCACACGTGACTCACCCTGAATTTGCATCCGTGCCCAATCTGTGCTCAGGCAAGCGTGCAGACATTTGAATTGGATCAGCACTGGGAAAAAGCAGCGAGGAGAGGAATGGTCGTGATGCAATGAGCTCCGTTGTTTCCCTGCCTCCACCTACCACTCGTCATCCTGCCGCCTCCTCCACTTTATTCACAGAGGGAGACGACCTTTAACCTCAGAATTCCCCACACACCTCCCCAGCTTCCCCATCCCTTGTCCCACTTCCTCCCTCTCCCATCTCTTTGCTCCACCTGCCCGCTTTGGAAAACTATTGATCAGAAAAGGGAAATCAATCCACATTTTAAGATATGCAGGTGTTAGTGTGCTTATTGTGTTTATACTTTGTAGTATTGGATTGTATTTCTTATGCCTACACTGATATTGATAAAGCCAAACTGTAATTGTTCAGTCCATAAAATAAACAACAGGGTAGATATAGATCCCAGAGATTTTTTTTTGTCCTCTGGCTGACAAACATAGCTAGAGACAGCTTATTGATCAAAAATATTGCTGGTTAAATAATATCCCTCTTTGTCAAAGCAGATTTTTCTGCTCTGCAGCCTTATATCGAAAAGTGTGTGTGGATTTCTGTGCTGCAACTAGAACATGTCCATTAAAATGTCATAAACAGTAGATCACATTTTAGTTTGTATAGATCCACAGAAAGTGATTAGATTAGCAGAGAATTCTCAGGTTATAATGCATATAAAATCTACGTTTTCCTATGGAGTGCAACAGTCAGATACTTTTTACTTTGAATTATTTTTCATTTCTTCAAGTACAGAAAAAAATATTTACCTAAGTGAGTAATACTGCACAATATATATATACCTGATTACAATGGAAACATTTTATTAAAATGTTACTAGAGGAGAAGTGGGGGGCAGTATTATTAGCAGCATCTGTAACTCTTCAGGGTTCAGTCCAAGTACAGGAAAGGTGCTGAGTCTGCGTTATCATATATGGCAGACATCAATGCATTTCCTGCTAGATTGCAAGATTTTTTTTTTTTTAATTCTTGATTGATGGACCCCAATTTGTAAAACTAAAAGAAACAAAACAAACAATGCTGCTTCATTTGGATCTGGATAAAACCTCTTGAGGGGCTGCCAGAAATCCTCTTTTTAGTGAAAACTCATTCAAAATAGCCTGATCTGACAAAGGAGTGCTGTTGTAATTTATGTTTAGAATTATAATACTGGAATGTTATTAATGATGCATTAATGTGTAAATAGCATTTTAGTGTCGCTGTTGTTGTTGTTGATAGTAGTGGTTGGTCCAGTGTGAAACATTTCATTACTTTATAAAAGTGCATTACTTCTTATTGTATCCAATCACTAGCCACTTTATTAGGTACACCGTGCTAGTACTGGGTTGGACCCGCGTTTGTTTTCAGAACTGCTTTAATTCTTCATGGCGTCGATTCAGCAAGGTGCTGGAAACATTCCTCAGTTCTTCCTGTTGGCCTATATGGACATGGCAGGACATGACAGAGTTGCTACAGATTTGTGGTGTTCCCTCCAGATAAGCTGGAGGAGGTGGGTGGGGAGAGGGAGGTCTGGGTTTCTCTGTCTCTGCAACCTGACCTGGATAAGCAGAAGAAGATGGATGGATGGATATTTATGTTAATGAGCAGTTAAACAAGTGAACCTAAAAAAGTGACCACTGAGTATATGTTGCATATGTTATGCTAATACTATACCAAAGTTGTCAATGTGGTGTAAAATTAGGTATAAAACAAACAAAGCATGAAGTGTAAAAACTCAACTTCCCACCACTGGCAGCTTTTAAATGTGCCATTCATCTTGGCATTACCCCGACTCTAACACCAGGCCTGCCTCACTCGGGCATTACAACAAGAGCTATCACAGGCGGCAGATTACACACAACAGTCCGGGTGCTCTTCAGGAGTGTTGTTCTATCATAAGAGTCCATTTAATAACTGTAATTATCTTCTTGCAGGCCCTCCTGGGGATGGACCTGGCATCAGAGAGTAAAATGAACTCTGAGGGAAGTGATGGCAGACCAGGTGAGCGTGAATCAACAAATGGTCTGAATATCTAAAAGAACTCTGTGGCATTGTGTAACTGTTTTTATAAAGCTGGGCCCCCCCCCCCCCCCAGTCCCTCCTACCTCTCTACCCCTGCAAGGAGGACCCTCGCAGAGAAAAAAGCTATCCGCGCCTCGTATCAGCCTGTCGTTGGACCAGAGCGAAGATGACTTCGGGGAGACGCCGGATGATCTAGACATTAATGTCGACGACCTCGACACTCCAGATGAGGGGGATTACCTCGACTACACAGACCATGAAATGGACTGGGAGGGTGGGTCACAGAATACTAGCTGTGCGTTTGATGACATGAATCATCATGATGGCAAATGCAAAAATGACAAAATGTTGCTGTCACTGAAATTAGTCTAGAAAATGGCCATAATTTAACTTTTGGTCTTTGTGTTATCAGACCCCAACGCTGCCAATAGGAGTGGTACCAGTGAAGTCTACAATACAATCCCAACATACAGTGCTGAGGAGGAGCGCCAGGACGGAAAACTGTGGAGGACTGTCATCATTGGGGAGCAGGAGCACCGTATCAACATGAAGCTCATTGAGCCCTACATGAAAGTCATCTCTCATGGAGGTGACTATTAAGAAAAGGCCATTATTATTTTTGCTGTCCAGTTAAAGAGATAGCTATGAGATCAATGGTCCTATTGAGGGCCAGTGTGAATAGAGATAATGAAAAAGGGTGGTCACAAGCCTGCCACACAGAATAGAAATAAATCAATAAATTCATAATCATGTAACACTCGTAGTATTTCTCTGGCAGAAGTTGTACTTTCAGTGTTAAGTATGTTTAACTATCAGATTACAGAAGAAGCCCCATATTGAAAAGGCATTTCTGCCTGGCCTACTGCAGCACAATCCCCTGTTGTTTCTGAGCTGCCAGGTCTGATCGAACTAGACCGTGAGAAGACGATGCATTTTGGAAATGCCTCGTCCTGTCTTGGCAGGAGACCAACTAAAAATGAGGAAATGCAGGTTGTAGATGAAGATCTTTCTAGCACAGATTCCTGTCAGGTTTTCCCGTGTCACGTGAACATTACCGTGAATATGATTCATGCGACTGCTGTGATCCAGATCGACTCACTACAAGCGAAGAGCCATGATAAATCAAAGCAAAACTGTTCTTTCACTGGGCGTAAGAGGTCAACTGAATGGTTCAACAATGAGAACGAGGTGAAATGTACAGTGATGTGTAACTGTATACTCATACACAACATTGTATGAGTACAATGCATGAAAACTGCAGGGGGAGCCTGATCTTAAATTGAGACCAGTCACTAAGTCACACATTATTGGTTTCACAGGCAGGGGCCCCGTGTCTATCGCTTCTCCCCCTGTGGTGCCCTTCAAAACCCCGCAGCCATGGACTACTCCGTGGCTGGATTGACCATAAGGGTGGAAATTTGACACTCAGTCCACGCAGGCCGTGCGTTTCCCACTGCGCTCTGCCTCGCAGGTTTAGTGAAACGCAGCTGTCTCATGGAAACAGAGACGTCTGTCACTGAAAATTCAATCTCAGCAGCTCTGTCATTTTGATAAAAGACCTGCTGTCTGAGTGACACCAAATCTGGTAATGAATGGGTTTGTGAATAGACGGAAATTACATTAATCAGAAAAGTAGTGAGAGGAAACAGGGCAGAGAGACAGATGGACAAAAGATAAATAGAACAAAAAATAAAAGCGCAATCAAGTTCTCGCTAAAAAGAACTCTTACTACTTTTATTTTTGTGTTTTGATCAAGGCTACTATGGCAACGGAGTGAACGCCATCATAGTGTTTGCTGCCTGTTTTCTGCCAGACAGCGACCGAGAGGACTACCATGAAATAATGGAGAACCTCTTCCTGTGAGTACTGAAATGCAGTGACTAACACACACTTTAAACCACTCAATTGTTTTTTACAACATGCTTTGTCCTGGCCTCGTATAATTCAGACACGTGCTTTCGTAGTACTGTTATTAACTTGATTTTAGCCTTTACAATCAATGATCTGCCCATATATATATATATATATATATATATATTCTTAATGTCTCAAAGGTGTACAAGGCAGTACAACAGACTGTATATAAGTAATGAATGTAGCCACTATGACATCACTCTTTGGTTTGTTATTGGTTGAAAAATTTAGGCCTTTGCTATCTAATTTTTTGGGCTCCACAAGTGACCATATTTGGGTGAAAGTTTGCTATCGTGCTTGGTTAGCAAGCTGCAGCTATTGATTGCATGTGAGCATCCCACAGACACAGATTTCTGCTAATTAGTACTAAGTAACAGTTTACCAATTACCTTGGATTGGACTTCTTGGATAAGGCTGTTAGTGTAATTACCTGCAAAGCAAGCCATGTTTTTTCAGTTAATTCCATTAAAAATGCCTCAAAAGGCATCAATTAATCACCAGTCAATCGATGATTATAAAAAATTTAAGCCTTAACACGGTTTAAACCAGTGAGCGCTACAAGTAAAATCCACCCACTCTATAGTAGTCACGTAGCAGGATTGTATTTATTTGTGCTCAGTGGGCATGTGTGGAACTGCAGTTTTGACACTCGCAGAAACATTTGCCAAAAACTTCAGCTTTTTTCAAATTTATTTATTTTTCTTAAGCAGGGCTTTTAGATACATGCTAATATCAGCCAACTGGCAACCACCTACTGCACAGAGGCGTGCTGCAGATGAGTCACACTCATTGGTGCAGACAGTCTCAGGTGTTGATGAACTGTCTGCCTTTATAAATTAGACAGCAATTATTTGCAAACCTTTATCAATCTCCCTGAGAGTGATTGCGTGTCAGTCTAAATTGGACCACAATTTTTTGGGGGACAGGTTGCCTCCCTCGAGGTGACCTGTGCAACTGCCTTGCAATCAAGAGTGGTCCCCCAGAGGTTGAGGGTATTGCACACTCAACTGGTTGCCCAGTCTCTGACAGCAAAAAAAAAAAAATTCAATGGAATCACCAGGCAACTACCGAGTTTCCTAGTTGCGGGGAGATTGTAATCCTATTTTTACCCGATCGTGACTGAACCATTAGTCACATTAGATTACTGGGTCATTAAAATTCATTTTGCATTGAAAGTAAATGTCAATGCAAAATTATCCACTATTTCTCAAAAATGCCAAAATGTGTCAAAAGCATAAGTGTGTACCTCACTGTGGCTATTCAAAAAGTCAGGTGATCACACAGCCTGATTATTCATATGAAAGTTTGTACTAATTTGTGCAGTAGGTATTCAGATACAGGAGTGGCATTAGATGGAAAATCAAAATCACTGATTCTTTACAGTCCAATACTGCGTATGTAAATATGTTTGGATAGATTGACATGAAATAGACATCAATGGCAACACATTTTGTAAAGTAATTGTAGATTTTGGTGATCTGTTACAAGCATAGACCTGCGTTATTTCTAATGGTCAGCAGAGGGGGTCACTGATAGCATAAAGAAGTCAGATAATTCATTTATGACCTCAGTTCTAATGTATTATTTGAACTGCAAGTTTTAAGTCTTCTTTATTGTAGAATGATGTTAACTGTACTATCAATTTATAGTAAAATGTACAATAAAGCAGAGTATGATTTAGGGAGGGGCTACTGTCTTATTGAGAAATCAATACAGCATGAGTGTGCAAGTCTTCCAAGCACCAAGAGGGCAACAACCTAAATATCAAACTCGAGTCTTCAAATCGGGAGTGGATGATGCGTATAGAGTCCACAAGCTGGGAAACCCAGCCTGAAAATGCAAAATAAATAAATAAATAAAAGCACACTGGATACATTTCTGAAAATACACAAATAAGCAAAAAAGTAGGATCATCAAACTTTTGCTTGGATGATGAACCGAGCATTAATTCTAAGGATTCTTTCGATTGACATGCAAAGCACAGCTGTAACATGTAACATGCCACCTACAGTGGTCATGGGGTGATGTCATGCCAGCCTGTGGGACACACGCAGCTGGACTTGTGCTCTTCCAGTCAAGAGTGGCTCGTGGAACGGAGCGTCGAAATGCAGGACAAAAGCAGGCTGAAACAAAAGCGATCAGTGTACGTGTGTAATTATCAAATTAAGGATGCTGTTGCTGTTTAAAACGGCCCTGCGCAAACACAACTTTCTGAGTAACGTGATTAAAATTCAGTGTGAGTCTAGCTTGTTTGCTGAGACCTCCCGTGTTGATATCTCCACTGTTGTGCTGGCACAGTTGTGTTTCATGCTTGGACAGTGTGCTTGGGATCCCACAGGCTGTTCTGTGGAAGATATTGAGTGAGCTGGCATTTCCGAGAGTTTTGGATAGAACTGAAAGGAGGTAAACCGTACTGTCTGCAGTTTCTGATGCCAGATGGCTTGAGGTCTGAATCTGCGCGAGGAGGAGTAACTGTAGCTGGGTGCTGAACGGTATTCAGTTTGATGTCAGTGGGAGATGATCAGAATATTCAGGAAACAGAGTGGATCAGCAGTGCTGGTCTGTAAGCAAGCTGGGGAATGACATTTGATCATGAGGAGAGGAGAGCCAGGGAAGTTAGATGAGTTATTGAGGAAACTAGCTGAGGAGATTGTCAAGTTATTTTCAAAGGAGGTGACAAAGTTCCCTGCTGACTGCGAAGACAGAGAGGAGGTGGTGGAGGGACTGTGGAGAAAAATGAGAGAGCGATAACAGTTTCTTATGGTTTGAATTAGAGAATTGGATTTCGGAAAAGCAGAAGTCTGATCGAGCTTCTGAGATTGATGCAGAGAAGGAAAGAGGAAGGAACATTTTTTGCCAATTTCTCGTTGCTGACATCAGAGGGTAGAACTTTTTAAAGTGCTGTTAGTTGGGTTTTTCAAATTAAGGGTAAGAGTTGTGTCCTATTTCCTCATATCGTTTGCATTGAGCTTCAAATAAAAGTTGCTCCTGTATTTCACCATTTTAACACACATAATGCTAGAGACTTTGTAACTTCGCTTGCTTTGATATATTGAAGTTTCTGACTGAAATATAGTGTAGCCCAAATGCGCTTCTGCAAGGCATAATGTTGCTTCACACTATACAGCTCTGTTTGTCTAAGTCTTTTATTGACGGTGTGAAATGTATTGAACTGTCAGGAGCAGGAAGCAAGAAGCAACCTGTGGGGCTGAAAATGAGGTCAGTATGGACGTGCCAAAAGGAGTCAATCCTTATAGACCCCCCTATTAAAATGCCCAAATTCAGCAGTTTAACCCACATGTTTACAGCCTGATGGGTAATATACCCTGCTGTGGGGTAGAGCCCCTCCAAGAAGTTTGTGCTCCTCTTTTTGTCAACAAAGGCTATCAACTAACAAAGCTCATTAGCCTTAGCTGATAGCTTCACCCTCCTCACTGTCGCCCAACTTAATGCTGGTAACTTAAAGCAACACGGCCAAAAACACAAACACTGAAGCTTCAAAGCGCTGTGTCCAGAAACCAGCGAGTGATGTCACGTTCAGTATGCCCATCCTTTATACACAGTCTATAGCAGGGATCCAAGTCCTGCAACTTTTAGATCTGTTTCAACACACCTGAGTATGACTGCATACTGAGGAGGTAATTCAGCCATTTGATTCAGGTGTGTTGGATCAGGGGCACATCTAAAACCTGCCGGACACCGGCCCTGAGGATCCCTGCTCTATAGCTTCAGCTGCATTTTGCATTTAGAACTACTGTAAATGGTAACCATGCCAAACTACAACATGGTAAACACGTTAAATGTTACTAGTACATGCTACAGTTTTGTTTGGTCTGTGATTTTTGTCCGTTGTTAGATGGTTGGTAGGCAGCACAATGACTTCATAATATATCGTGCATAATTCAAGTTCTCTGGATATAAATGAGATGTTATGCCATAGGCGCATAAATGTTACAAATGGGTCATCGGTGGGTTGTTGCTAAGCAACACGATGACATCATAATATGTAATATAGATAAGAGCCTTCAGGGGCCTAAGGTGTACCTGTAGTATACCAAGTTTGGTTGCTGAACTCCTGATGGTGTAGGAGGAGCTTGTGGACAGACAGGCAGCGATTTAGTAAGAATCCTGCTAAGCATCAGCAAGTTGCCCTAATCAGTGTGAGCAGGTTGGCATGCTGTTGTTTAGCAAAAATAAAAACTGTTCCTGGGGGGAGTACGGGACGCAGTTTATAACATATGGGTCAAAATGCAGCTTTTTACACTTTTATGTATATTATTCCAGAAAAATAATAGTGTGAATACTTGGTTTAAGGCCAGAGTAAAGGTTAGGGTTATGTGAGTAGTAATTACAGGTAGGGTAAGGCTTCAGGAAATTATTCTCTCTGTCTCTCTCTCTCTCTCTCTCTCTGTGTGGGTGTGTGTGTTCAGTTATGTGATCAGCACACTGGAGCTGATGGTGGCAGAGGACTACATGATTGTATACCTGAATGGAGCCACACCCCACAGAAGAATGCCTGGACTTGGATGGCTAAAGAAGTGCTATCAGATGATCGACAGAAGGTCTGTCCTGTTCAGTAGCATCACTGCTATGAGATATCCGTAGCGCTGCATGAATGCATGACTCATTTGCAGCTCTCAAGAATGAAAGTGAAATGACGCACCAACATTTGCATAACACGTGTCATATGACGGTGTCTTCAGGCTCAGGAAGAACTTGAAATCCTTCATCATCCTCCATCCGTCATGGTTTATCAGGACCATTCTAGCCATCACCAAGCCATTCATCAGGTAAAGAGAATTACACTTTTAGCTGGCATATGATCATTATTTGTTATAGTCCGGTGGTCAGTCCACTGTCTTGTTCTAGATTGCTGCTGACAGCTATGAACAAGGGAAACATCACACCTGCTTAAAATGAACAAAGCTGAGACTTTTAGCTGCTAACACGGCTGCAGACCTTTTTAACCTACTGTAGCAGAGCTGTGCACTTTTATTGAAAAATAAAAATAAAATGCTTTTATTACATTTCCTGTGATTTCTTGTGCTTGTGATGCCTCAGCGCCAAGTTCAGCAGCAAGATAAAGTATGTAAACAGTCTGGACGAGCTGCAGGAACACATCCCAATGGATTGCATCCAGATCCCAGAGTGCATCATTAGGTGAGTCCCTTTAAACCTTTAAACACAACACTGCCTCCCCACCACCTCTGAGCCCAAATGGTCTTTTAAATAAGTCTATTTTCATCTTGTCATTTAAACTCTAACCTCTAGACTCGACAAGCAGCTGAAGGATGCGGCAGAGAACTCGAAGTAAGCATTGATTCCTCCTGCCTCTCATTACTTACCCTGTTTTTGTTTTTTTTTTATCCATGGTTGAAGCGATCTCTTATCACTTTTTAGATCACAGGGATTCTTCTGCTGGATGAGGGCCAATTGGACTTGGCTATAGTTGCAATTACATGAGAGCGACAAGAAAGAATTTGCTAAAGAGGCTAAATGCATTGCTTTCATCTCATTTATCATTACAGCAAAATAAATGAGCCAGTCCCTATAGCATAGTGATCTATTGCACCGATAATAAACGTGGAAAAGAAGCTGCAGAATTTCCACACTAATCACTGACTGACTAACTGTGCTCCAAAGCATAAGTTGCATGCACCTGCAAATTCAGTGCATGCCAGTGTATTACAACAGTAAATCCTGCTTTAACAACCTTTCCATTCCCCCCCCCCCCCCC
>JAVDPK010000903.1:95740-106704 GCA_034780415.1 Cichlasoma orientale | reverse complement strand
CACACACACACACACACACACACACACACACACACACACACACACACACACACACACACACACACACAGACGCAGGGCTGTTTCATAATGCCGTGTCATTTCTTTCACCCATGCATGTATTGAAGGTGTTATGCGTGCACTTGGTGTGTTGGCTCATTCATTATCTTGGTGTTTTTCTCTTGTCACCCACATCGTCCTGCTCTCTCACATTGATTTATTCTTAGTGCTGATTGACTGCAGAGGGTTCATGCACACATACAAAGCCAGAGAAGGTGGCACAAGCTGGCGACTTGCAACTGGTCCCATTGTTGCTGCTTATTTTTGGTGCCTGTGTCCAAACTATTTAAAAAGAAAATAATTAAGTCAAATTGCATACTGCTCTCATCAAAAAAGGGTATTTTGTTAGCCCTGACCTGATTTCTCCTTCTGAGCACTAGCAGCTGGAATTGGAACTTGTGATGCTCTGATTACAGTTTAGAGAAGAGGAACTTGAAGCCCTGCTCAAAGAAAAAGAATGTTAAATTGGGTAAGATGGGCAATTCAGGACAGTCTCACACACAATGAAACAAGGATGCCTTTCCCTTCAAACACGCATCAGGAACAATCAGGAAACCGTCTGTTAAGTTTGACTGGATAATATAAGTCCTCATCAACAATTTGTTTGTAACAACTTCATTCTTGTATGGATTGAGCTTTGAGGCTTGCCTTTTTAAATCCATGTACTCTTGAATGTCCTCTCTTCATGCTTCTAACCTGTCAATGGTGAACTCGCTACTAAGCACCAATAAGGGTTTGTACCAGATATCTATACTACTTCTAAGGAAATGGTAAATGCACTGGTTATTATACAGCATTTTTCTACTCAACTTGAGCACTCAAAGCACTTTATGCAACATGTCACAGTCACCAAATCACACACACACACACACACATTCATACAAGCTCTTTTTTTTCTACATTTCACACTCCAATGAATGCATCTGGAGAAACTTGGGATTCAGGATCTTGCCCAAGGACACTTCGGCATGCAGACTGGAGCGGCCAGGGATCAAACCACCGGCCTCCGATTAGTAGATGACCTGCTCCACCTCCTGAGCCACAACAACCCAGAGAGGTTTTTGTTTTTCTTTTTAACATTTCATCGTCTACAGAATATAAAAACATTTAAATCCGAAGACTCAGTTGAAAGCTCGTTCAGCCGTTTTCAAGATAGATCTTTCAAAACCAAAACTGTCCAAGTATTTGTCAGTATGTAAGGACCGAGAATATTATAATAAAACTACTGTTTGCCACTATATTTATATCAAAGTAGTATCAAAGTAATCCAGGCAGCAGGAGACTAACCAGGATATTATAAGAACTAAATACAAACCAGTTATATATACTCTAAATTGTAGCTCATGAAAGCTATTCTAAAGCTAGTAACTTTGAAATAAATACCAGCCAGCTTCTTTATTTAGAGTTCATAGAGGGGCGGGACACCTCCATGGATTTGAGGAAGTCAGGGGAAGCAGAGATCAGAACCTCAAACCAGCTTGTAAGGCACATCATCAGTCCTGCCTCACAGGAAGCTTCATTCTTCCTTCTATGACAAGGTAAAGACTTGTCTGATTGGCTTTGTGTGTTTTATTCATCCTATTTGCGTGTCACCATCTGGCCCTCTCCCTTGCATTATCCTCTTTAAAGGCGGAGGGGTAAATTGGCTCTAAGTGGTGCGTCAGGATGCACACGGCAGAGGGAACACTCCTAATTAAAATGTTTGCACAGAAAAATCAGCTCCACAGTTAGTGTGTTAATCAGGGCTAATTTACGGGAAAGGCGGCGGAGTTGGGGCTGGCTCTGCCTTTGCACAGAGAGGGGAGCTGCACTGGGATGTTCTCCATGGCAACGAAAAGCACAAACGACTCACTTGTTGTCCTTAGCAAGAGGAGACAAAGTAAGAGATGATTTATCACTAAAATGTGAATTTCTGTGTGTTCTGTTATCAGATGTGCATTAACTGTCCCATGTTGTAACAAAGAGTGCAGAGCAATATTTTATGTATTTATTTTTTAGCTTCTTTTTTATTTTATTTTATTTTTAAATCAACCTACCTTGTCCCAACCTCCCTTCCGTCACCCTTTGAATATCAATAATATAGTTATTACCTATTTGGTGCCATACAGTATGTGCAGGTCTTATTTCCTGTGTTGAGTCTGTTCTGCCCGTCTTTCTGACAATAAAGTACTTCACAAATGACAGACCTTCAGCAAAGCAAGCCCCCACCCCTGAAAGGTCCTGAGTCTTTAATACTACCTCCCAAAGGTGGGACTTTGTTAGGAGAGATGAAGCTGTGTTTTTGGATTTGGACAAGCAGCTGTACATGTGACATAATTTCAATGAAGCTATTCTATTTGATTCTATTAAATATATGTGCAAACCACAGTTTGTCCATAATGAACACCATGTTTGAACATAAGGATGTCCATAAGTGCTCGTGGCACCAAGACACCCTAGGTCGCAGGTCGATGATCGATTTTGTAATCATATCATCAGCTCTGCGGTCGTATGTTCTGGACACTCGGGTGAAGAGAGGAGCTGAGCTGTCAACTGATCACCACCTGGTGGTGAGTTGGATCAGGCGGAGGATGCTGGACCTATTGTGCACCTATTGTGAGGGTGCCCTGGGAATGCCTGGCTGAGGCCCCAGTCCGCGAGATCTTCAACTCCCACCTCCGGCAGCATTCCGAGGGAGGCTGAAGACACTGAGCCTGAATGGACCATATTCCACACCTCCATTGTTGAGGCTGCTGCTCAGAGCTGTGGCTGCAAGGTGGTTGGTGCCTGTTGTGGTGGTAATCCCCGAATCAGATGGTGGTCACTGGAGGTGAAGGGAACCATCAAGCTGAAGAAGGAGTCCTATCGCTTGTGCCTTGTGGGACTCTGCCCATCACTGGGGATGAGGTCATTGAGGTGGTTAAACAACTCCTTGGTGGCAGGGCCCCATGGGGTGAGATTCGCCCTGAGTTCCTGAAGGCTCTTGATGTTGTAGGGCTGTCTTGGTTAATACGCCTCTGCAACATCACATGGAGATCTGGGGCGGTGCCACTGGATTGGCAGACCGGGGTGGTGTTCCCCATCTTTAAGAAGGGAGACCAGTGGGTGTGCTCCCCCTTTCGGGGGCTCACACTCCTCAGCCTGGATGGAGCCTGTTCCAGCTGTCAAACGGCGAGAGCAAGGGTACACCCTGGACAGGTTGCCAGCCTGTCACATGGCATTAATAAACCTTTGAGTTTTTTTCCCTTTGTTTATGTCTGTTTTTTCTTTCTTTTTAACAAAATGTTCACGTTAGTTATCAGATAAACTGCAGAGTGGAATAAAAGGGACGGATTAAACCCTGTGGAAGGTGCATCATTGGGGTTCAGGAAATCCTTCCCCCACCATCCTAATCATAGCAACTACTGCACCATCCTGAATCACCTGATGGTTTGTCAAATGGCCTCACCGGTCTCCTTCCACACCCACCAGTGTAGGAGGAGTGCTTTGTTAGCTTTACAGCTCTCTTCACCTCTGGTGAAAAGCTCCACATGCAGCAGGGATGACCAGAACCTTGTGCAATTTCAATCTTTCTTAGCCTTATTAATTAATTTAGTTCAAATGTTGCTTCATCCAAATGAACAAAACATACAGAAAGAGTAAGATAATAGTGGAATTTGGGTATTTAGACACATGTTTAAATTGACACATCTGGGTTTTACTCATAAATGAACAAGTGTTTTTAGAGGGGAAGAGCTATTGGGATTTCAGTGTGAATAAAAATCCAAAGCATGATCTGTGGCCTCAGCCTTACTGGACAAGATCTTCCACTACTCACTAGATTTGTAGAAAACAAATCAGTTTACAGCTGCTAAACATTGTTGAGCTGGCCTAACAGAATAATATGGTCATCTTTGGATAAGCACATCATAGTACCATCAGAGACGTACAGTACTTCATAAATTTATTAGACCACCTGTCTAATTTGAGCAGCAACACTGAACTTCTCTGAGAAGTCAAAAATTAAGCAAATAACATTCAACTCTATTATTTCTCTGTGTTTTGGCCTCTTAATCAAAAAATATCAATGTGCATTATTTTTATAGCTTTTTTGCAAAAATTCCTGGATAACAAGAATAACAACAAAAATTATTATATTTTAGCAAAAATATCGATTCAATTAAAGAGCTTACATTGGTTTTTACACTGGTGATTAAACATTACAGAAACATTTTGGTAATTGCCAATATATTAGTTTAGGGCAGCTGTTACATAAACCTTGCACTGGGTGGTGGTTTAATAAACCTGTTAAACACTGTAAGTATGAAAACAATAATACTAAAAACAAAATGCACAACAGATCCAGACCAAATGTAATTTGATTTGATTAATTGTGAACTCACTGATAAGCTCTAAAAAATTTTATTTTTGAAGTTAATTTTTAATAATGACTAATTAATTAATTACTATAATTATTAATTAATTAATGTACATTTCTAGCTCATCTCTGGAAAAAAAGCATCTTGAAAACTTCCTGATGTTTAGCCATAGTGTGCGATCTTTCCAGGCCTGCTCAGTCACAGAGCTTGAACAGTAAAGCCACAGAACAAAGTGATGGCTTCAAATTTCTTGTTTTGTCTGACAGTCAATAACCAAAATACAAAATAGGATCAAATACATGGAAATGGCTTAAACAAACCTCATGACAACAACAAAAGCCACTCAGTGAAAATGAAAAGTCCTTCTGAGGGTGAAAAAAAGAACGTCATAAATTTTTTTGTTCGTATTAGATTAACATTACGGTGGTGAACCCTGGCTGGAGGGGCTCCTGTGCCCAGGGGCCCCAAAAGTCTCTATAATTTCCACTGACTGGACTCTTGAGTTTTGTTTATTAATTTCTAATTGATTTAATTTTTTTCATTCAAAATGGTGTAGGAAAATTTTAATTTGTTTGAAAATTTATAGTTTAAAGGTGCATCTTCTTTTTTCCCCTTAAAAAAAAGAAGTATTTATCTCATCTCTCAGGGTCCTTCCTAGCCTGTCCCAGATGAACATAGCTTGCATTTCATCAACACAAAGAGATCCCTCTTCTCCATTGTAGGACCTCGGACCATAACTGAAATTACTGAAATGAGTAAAACTGAATGATGAATCTGCTACTTATACAAGTGACAGCCTTTCAAAACTTATCCAATATTTGCACAGCACTGCAAAACTTGTAGCAAAAAGATGAGGCAGAAGTGATTTTGAATGTTATCAGACAGGACACCAGGGACTAATTGCAGCAGATTGCTCAGAGACAAAGGCACATGCTCAGGTGTATGCTTTAAATATAAATGCCAGACAGCTTTACAGATGAGACAATCATCATCCACAGTTTTTTGATGGCCATAAACATGATTAGATGATTGCATATGGCCACTGGTTAGCCACTCAGTCACTAGCCATATGTTCATCTGACAGCCATCCCCTTCTACACGCCTCCGCATTCAGTTCTGCCTCTTTAATTTCAAATCAGTCTTCTTCTTTAGCTGGAAGAAACTCTGGAGTTTGACTAAACTTCAGTGTGTGTGTGTGTGTGTGTGTGTGTGTGTTGGGGGTTCCATTAATTTACAGTTATGTTTGATGTTGCTGCTGCCACTCATAAAACAACACTCTGCTTCCAGGTTTAAGAAAGTGTGTGCATATGTCTGTGTGTACATGTGTGAAGCCTCTCCCAGATATGAATCATGCATATCTGTGTGCCAGAAGCTCTTTCTTTTAATGGCATGGGAGGGGGGAAAAATCCCTCCATCAACGTTTTTTAAAAAAAAATCTATTGAGCAGTGGGAGATCAAACAAGAGTGTCCTTATAGTGCCAGCCAATAATAAGGGTTTTCACTCTGGCAGGTTTTAAGCCAACTATGGTTTTTAGACTATCTCTAGGGAAGCGTTTGAGAGCACAAATGACTGCAGTGAGTTATATTGTTGGTTTATGATTCACAATCTAACATAGACTTCACATGGCTGTGCTGTTGAGCCAACCCATAATTAGTACTGTTACCAGTATTGTTAACATACAGTATAAATGGTTTAGGTAATCCATAATAAAATATTACGTTTTATGGTATACCGCAGCAATGATTACATGTGAATTCTTGCTTTTATAAAATCAAAATTGTGTCCCCTTAGAACTTTTAAAAATGGTAAAAAATTAAATTATTTGAAATGTGCATTTCCTATATTATATACAGTAATGCACGTGAATCTCACAACGTTTTTGAAGCCACTGCTATATATGTGCTTCATGGCTGTTGAGTTCACAATTCAGGGACATTTAGAGTTCTTTCTTATTCCAGGCTCGACAGATGGTGTCTGAATCAAATTTGTCAAACTGCATATTTTTTGAATTCAAAAATTCTTATTTTTCAGATACGATACCATAGCACCAATAGTTCAGCAGGGTATGAGCAAGGAGTAACCCCAAAATGAGTCCAAGTGACAAAAGTTGCAGTTCCTCTAGGTGACGCTGGAGGCCGGCTCCAAAAGGTACTCAGTTGCTGTAGACTGCAGTGTTAAAATGGCCATCTTTACAGTATTAAAAGGCACGTGTCAAGCCTGGTACAAATAACAGTTTAGGCCACTATGGATAGTTTTCCCCTTCATAGCAACAAATTTTTTTTTCCTAACTAATTTATCTGGATAGCTGAGTTTGAGGTGTGGTGTGTCCTGACACAGGCAGCTGGAGCAGATCAGATTTTGCTAGGCCTCATTGACTTCTTCAGGTCATTAAACTACACATATTTACTGCGTGTGTTCTGTTGGAGCCTTTTAGAGAATTTTTAATGGATTACCTGATTAAAATTAAGGCTTGCTGTGCGGCACAGACTTACCAGAAGTTCACTTACATTCAAATCAGTTCAAGTTTCAAGATTGTGCTTCAGTTTTGGTGAGTGAAACTTTAGTGTTTTATCACTCTGTTAATTAGCACTAATTAGCTGATATGCATGGCTGTGATAGCATTGGCAGATAAATTAGCACTCAACCCCTTCATCAATTACTTCTGGCTCCCAAAAACCAATACGCCAACAGTCAGAACGCTAAAGTTAAAAGTTTGGACTCCAAAGCAAAGGGGTGACCTCACAGTGGCCATAACCATCTTTATTACATCCTCTGTTTCTAAGTAGGGTCTTACTTTTTGTGTTTTGTGATAATACCGCATTAACTATGTGAGTCACACTTTAGGGCACACTTCAGAACTCACAATTTAACACATTTTAACTGTGTCTCACAAATTGTTCTCAGGAGTTTGGTACTTTTTTTTAGTCCAAAAGCAAAAGAAAGCACACAGTAAAACCAGGAGAGTAATTTTTCTGAAGTTGGACTCCTTTCAATGAGTAATTTTCAATCAGGTAACTTAACTTAGGTACTTAGGTAGCTAATACAGTGGGAGTAAACATGGTTTCCTGAACCCCGCCTTTGGTGGGGACTGGCTAGTATTTTGGGTCTGGGATGGTTGCTTCCCCGGGTTGTTGCTTGCTCTGTGCTGGTACACGCACGCCCACACTTCATGTCCATGTAAGGTCTGTGTGTGTATGTGAGAGAGTACGTGAGTGGCATATATGTGTGTTTGTGTGTATGAGTATGTGACCTGTGTGTTTTGGCACGTGTGTGTGCATGTGTACAGTTGGTCCTGGGTCTGAGGCTTACTGAGCTTTGGCCTATGTGGGACATGGTTGCAGGGGGCGGGATTTGCCCCTACCTACCGCTCCCCACTGATCTTTGCTGCCTCCCCTGGGATGTGGGTGCCTGTGGGTCCCGGGGTGCGTGGCTGGATGTCTTAGCGTGGCTCATTGCCTCTTCATGACAGAGACACGCACACGCATCCATAACAACATAACGCAGCAAGATTGTGTGTAGGTGTGTGTATATATATGTGTGTGAATATGTTTATGTGTGTGTATCTAGCCCTGTCCCCTTATTTCTTCTGTTTTCTCTCCTCTCTCTTCTTCTCTTACTCTTTCCTTCCTGCCTGTCAGACCTGGCTGTCATATTCTGTGAACAATAATTAAAATGAATGAATAAATAAATGAAAGAGACAAACATTAACAAGAGTAGCCTATAGAGATCTTATAGAGCTCTTCTTGTAAAAGCAAATATGTTTGGTACAACAATGCATTCGGATAACGATTCTGATTGCAAAAACTGCCAGACGTGACTGGTGTGTGTGTGTGTGTGTGTGTGTGTGTGTGGGGTGGGGGGGGGGGGGGTGATCACACCCACAACTTTTCAGTTCTGTTGCCATTATGAGTCTCACTAAACTGGAAAGACGGAGCACTGACGAGCAGTAGCGCACCTGAGAAGAACAAAAGAAGGTATTCGTGATAACTTATCAGGTAAGCAAATTAATTTGGGTTACCTCTGAGTGTGACCTAAAGTTGTTAACAGCACTTCAGTCACCTTACTGCATTTGTGGAAATTAGCTTCTGACTTTTCCCCTGTAATATTAGCTTTTTTTAAAATACATTTTTAAGCAAACTAACATGAACTTGCACCATTTTTAGTGGATTATTGCCAGTACTGGATTGTTGAGGCACCTTTTTAACATCTCAAAGAAATATTAACTAATATAAGTAACCACCAGACTTAACTAAGCAGGTCCATGTGTTTTGTAATACATTTTGTTGGCCTCTAGACTATGTTTTTTGTGCATTTAATCAGCACAAACATGTGTGTTTCACTCTAAATGAAGTGTTCTGTTTGGTGGTGGAAATGTGTTTGACTCAGACACAGAGGGCTGCAGCTGCACTGTGTTTAGCTGCAGTTTGATTAGCACCCTTCACCCGCCATGTTTACTATTTTATTATCAATGTGGGCAGCACACTGCTACTGTACATTTCATTTGGGCTGTGACTGTTAAGTCTACAAATTTTTTGTGTGTTAAATATTGGCTAGTAATTATAAAACTAATGTAATAGAGGAATGGGGGCTGTGCAGAGACCGTCAGAAGTACATCTGTTTTAAAGGGCAGCCGACCTTCATATCCTCCTTAGGTTGTGGTCAGTGAAAAGTATGGCACAGACTAAATTGCAGAACAACATTCTTGTAAGTTAAAATGTTGTATAAATGGAAATCTTCCTTTGGATAAGCAAAAGTGCAATGAACGATATACCGAGTCAGTTCTGGGAGTATAATGGCCTTCTGATTTCTGTTCTGTTCCATTTCTGTCTATGAATACTAAACCAATGCATTAATAAGTTTTTGTCATGTTATTTTGTCTTCACAGTTGCCAAGAATTTTGACGTTCCAATGTCGAACTTTTTTGGTTTATGATGAATTGAAGAAGTTGATGAGGTGTTTGAGTTCCTTCTGAAAAAACAAAAACAAAAACAAGAGCTTGGTGTGACTGAGATTTGTAAACCCCTCAAATCTTGATGGTGAGTTGCTTTTTTGCTTATAGCTTCATATTCACCTGTATAACGTGGTCAACCTTGCATATTTTTAATATGCAAGACACGAATGCATCTGAATATTGTTGAACTTACATAGATACTTTCTGAAAATAGTGAGCTAGATTTAATCGACTGAGAAATGTTTGCAGTCTTCTTGTAATTGGCTATTAATAATGGGTGCTAACAATTACTCTGTGTTCTAGTTACAGACCAGATGAATGTGATGTGATTGCTAGATTTGTTGAGCTCGACGTCATGTTTAAAAGCTACAGTGGAGACAATGACGGGGACTCTGATGAAACCACTACATTGGAGCAAAGTCCTGCAACAAGAAAGAGCTGTAGATGGTGGTTTAGCTCAGATACGTTTTGCAGATTGTTTTGGATCTTTGCAGGAACTTTAAACAAATATAGTATTTACAGACTGAGTGCTATATGACTAAAAGAATTAAGGTGTAAAACAATGACAGTTCTATTTTATAACACTTGGATCATAATTAGTGTTTAAACAATTCATTGTTTAAACACTAATCATGCATGAGAGAGGATCATGCATGAGTATGCCTCACAGACGGCAGAAGATGTGATATGCTGAAGATATTAGTCGTACATATGACAAGTCAATCATTACATAGCTGCAGACACATCACAAATTTTTGGTTTAAATTGGCACAACACCCTTCTTTTAGCAGTTGAAATTTACTTTTGATTAGTGCTCATTCAGTAAAATGTATGTGTGTGTATGTTTGTTTGTAGGACAAGTTTTTCAAGGTGTGTTAAAGAGGACTACGCAAGGGGCATCACTGCCTTGTTTCCATACCTGGCTACTCCCAGGTTTATGTTTAGCAGTGTAAGTACACCAGTAACAAAGTCTAACCCATTTATTTCTCACTTCTTCGAGACTCATACACCTTTATTGTTGCTTTAAGGGCAATATTTAGATTATTTCAGCAGTAGACTGTATAACGTGATTTACCTGGTCATTCAGCAGGAAGTGGTGTCCTTGCATTGCATGCAAATATATTTTTTATTATTCCTTAGTTTGTGTATTTGTAATTTTTGAAAAAAAAGTAACAGCCCACCAGCTCTGCCCTATCTTCTAAGCCCAACTCTTGTTGTATTAAAGTCAACTTTAGTTTATCGGCGCAAAGGGTTAGACCATTAACATTAACACTGCAATTATCTCTACTAGCCAAAAAAAGTGTCATTTGAAATAGAGGCCTTGGTCACCATTCTAGGAAAAATAACAATTTTGGGTAGAAAGATTAAAACATTTTCACTTGTTTAATCATATTGAAAAACACCTTTTTATTTCCAGAGTAAACACAGACATCCTGTACAAGAAGGGCCAGACTCGACTCCACCTGCTGAGGAGACTGAGGTCCTTCGGTGTCTGCAGGACCCTTTTAAAAACCTTTTATGGGTCAGTGGTAGCATCTGCTCTTTTCTATGCAGTGGCCTGCTGGGGGGGTGGATGCACCGAAAGGGACAGGAGCAGGATTGACAAACTGGTGCGTAG
>JAVDPK010000903.1:76059-91511 GCA_034780415.1 Cichlasoma orientale | reverse complement strand
ATGAAGCCAGATGACTCACATCAATTAGTTAAACTGCAGGAATGTCTTAAAGACATAAAGGCCTGGATGACCTCTAAGTTCAGATAAAACTGAGGTTATTGTACTTGGCCCTACAATTCCTAGAAACATGGTGTCTAACCAGATACTGTGCATGCAGGACAGCTTGCATTTGGGCAATATCTGTAACATCCTGTCTCAGTGTGATGCTGAAGAACTAGTTCATGCATTTATTACTTCCAGGCTGGACTATTGTAATTCATTATTATCTGGTTGTCCAAAAAACTCCCTGAAAAGCCTTCAGCTGATTCAAAATTCAAAAACTTATTCATGCATTTGTGACATCCAGATTGGACTCTTTTAACTCTCTGTTGGCAAAGTGTCCTAAGAGTTCTTCAAAATGTCTTCAACTTCTTCAAAACACAGCAGCTCAAATACTGACGGGAACTGACAGACAAGAGCACATTACCCTATATTGTCGTCCCTCCACTGTCATGATCCCTGGGTCATTGACCCATGGTTTTGAGTTTGTGATTTTTGGGTTTGATTATTTTTGTTGCATTTTGATATAAGGGTCTCTAGTTTATATCCTGCCTTTTGATGGAGTTTCTTTGTTTCCTGCTGTTACGACCCGACTAGGGGCCCGGAGGGCAACATGAATGAGAGACCACCATTCGCCCCCAAGACCCAAGCAGTCACACAACAACCGCCTTGTATAAAATATCTGAAAATGTTTATTTTTTCACACAACCACAAAACACACAGAGCGATTCACTTCAGGGTGAGCCAAGGCCAAAACAATAAACAAAACGTGAACTAAAATCTACCGTGAACCGGCTTCTGACCTAAACCAAAAGAAACAACCGAAAGAAATGACAGAGTCTAACCTCCCTACTTACAACCATCACAGGAGAAAACTTATCAAACAAACTGGCAGCTCACCCCTACCCACTCTGGAACAAAAACATTTATGACAGGTTAGCTGGTGGGAGGCTTGGGACACGAATGATGATCTCTGCTCCCTGCGTTGTCCGACCCGCCTAAGTAGGGTGTGACTCACGATGGCAGCCAATCCTCCGCAGGCAGAAAACACACTGCACCAATCACATCCAGGGTCCTGCACAGACAGATCAGCATAATACAAAGCACACACCTGCACACTCACCCCTTGCAGACGTAACACCTGCGTTCCCATATTCAGTCCTTGACTCCTTGTTTAGTCTGTGGTGTCCTGCTTTTAGTCTGTCTCATATATTGTTTGTCTTCCCTCTCAATCAACTTCACATGCCTCCGTCCAGGATTTTAGATTTTACATTATGGTGGTTTTGCTCGTTTTTGTTTAATGCTTAGTTTTAGTTTAGTTTTCATTAGTTTTAGTTTTATTATTTCATATTTAATTTGTCAGGTGCAAGATTTAATGTGCAAGAGTAACTATTGTGTAACAAGACCTCAAGAATTTATACCATTAAAAAAAATTGCATTCAACAACCAACTGTTCACAAGATAGGAGCATTATGTGCTAAATGTGTGTAATATTAAGGACACACATTAATATCATCAACAGGGAGCAACATCAAGAAAAATTAAATTAACTTAAACTCCTAATAAAATCATTTCTCAAAAATTTTATCCCAAAACTTGAAAAAATTTATCTCAAAAACTAGATGCAGGTCCGGGGGGGGGGGGGGTATATACTCTAGTGGCCGACGTCTATTGTGGGTTTATTATGTTGTGGTCGGGTCCCAGTGTTTTACTTGTGGTGCCAGCTGACAGAAACAAAAAATGCTGGGTCCTTGTTCTTTGGGGTCAGCTGCAAACATAATTACCCTTCTAGTTTTTTTGTTTTGCAGTTTTTTCAGTGGACCCTCATAAGCAGCCTCAGTCATCAATGGAGATGGCTGCGTGCCCTGCAGAGCAGTCCCAGTCCTCCGAGAGAACAGCTGTGCATTTTGCACCTCTACAGTCTGAACCCACAGAGCCTCCTCAGTTGTCAGAGTCTGCAGCTCTTGCACCTCTGCTTCATTCTTCAGCTTTTGCAGTTCCAGTGTCTTCGCCTCAGCCTTCAGCCACTCAGCCTTCTGAGCAACCTGCAGCTCCGCCAGAGCCACAGACAGAATCGACTGCATCTGGGTCTTTAGCTACAGCGTTCCGTCGATCCACCGAGTCTTCAAAGTCAGCATCTGCAGCACCGCCTCATCAGTCTGCATCTTTTCAGCCTCCAGTGCACTCAAATTGGCTGCAGCATCTTCCTCCACCAGAGCCCGTGGGTCCTGCTCTATCCAAGCCAGAGCCAGCCAGAGCCAGTGGGTCCCACTCCAGGACGTCAGGGTCCGCACATTGCCCTTGTCTAGGTTGACCCATTACTTCCACCAGCTTTGGCCTCCGAATGGGTCTCATCCACTCTGTCATCAGCCCCGGGAAAGGCTCCACTATCTTCACCGGTGTCGGCCTCCGGTAGTGCCCCTGGAGGATCTCTGTCTTTGCTGCTGGCTACGTGGCTAGCCTCCTGAGCGTCTCCATCTGTGCCACTGGCCTCCTGGTTGGCCTCCTGAACTGCTCTGTCTCAACCACTGGGCTCTTAGTCAGCCTCCAGAACTGCCTGGTTTACCTTGTTTCTGCCCATGGTCGGGTAGACCCCAGGAACGTTTTTCTTTTTTGTTTGGTCTGCTTTCTTTGTTTTGGCTGTTTCAGCAATTCTTATTAATGTAGGTCTTAAGGCAAGACCCTACGATGAACTACAAGAAGAAAGTAACCTGTTACCTACAATAACATTAAAGAGAAAAAGGCACTGATCGCCCTGCATACCACTGCCTTTACCCCAGGGATGCTACAGCATGTATATATGGACTTCCAAAGATCCACAAAGAATGAGTCCCACTCAGACCCATTGTTAGCAGTATAACCTCAGCCACCATCAACATTTCCAAGCACCTCACCACCATCTTAGTGCCGCTTGTGGGTAACACATCCCATCACATTGAAAAGTCCACAAACTTCACCAGTGATGTTTGCAAAGTTATGCTGAATCCAGATGAAACCATAGTGTCTTTTGATGTGGTTTCACTCTTCACTCTTACACCTGCAGCTAAGGCAGTGGCGAAAATGCCTAAAGCAAGGCACCTCCTTGCACATCAGAACCAGTTTTATCCCCGATCAGATTTGCACACTGTAAGACCTCTGCCTTACTGCCACATATTTCAAATACAACGAGGGTTTCTACAGACAGAAGCATGGATGTGCCATGGGGCTCCCCAGTGCCACCCATTGTAGCCAACCTTCACATGGAAGAAGTGGAAAGTAAAGCTCTTGGCCCCTTCAAAGGCATAGCACCTAGTCACTGGTACAGATATGTGAATGACACCTGGGTCAAAATCAAAACCCAAGAAACAGAAACAGAAGCCTTCACTGAGCGCATCAACTGAGTTACACTGACGTTTAACAGACCCATGGCATACCAGTGTACTTCAGATCCAGCTAAACTTTAAGACAAAAATGGGCTCATCCCATGGACAAAACTCCCAAACACAAGCTAAGCAACAGGACACTCTTTTAAGGATGCCAATGTTCACGTTTTGGACAGAGAAGACAGACGGTTTGAAAGAGGAGTAAAGGGAGCATCTGTGTCCACTGTGAACGGCCATCATTAAACAGAGGTGGTGGCTTACGACACCAGCTGTCAGTCACCTATGATACAGTCTCTTTCCAGGTGCCTCAGCCCCCACTCACAACCCACTTAAGGTAACCTCGAAAGAAAACAGGATAGGATGGGGCAAGGTCTCACAATAGTTTCACCTGAAACCCCTGGTGATAGTGACCCATGCCTTTTTTCACAACAAAACGACTCCCACCTTCTCCGTGGCATATTTCCACTATAAAAATGCCCCTTTGACCCAATTGCAGAGCGTCACCAAGAGATGGCACTTTCTTCACAAACACTTTGCCTTGTATAGCGTAAATTATTTGATAACTTTCATGCTTAAATATTTTCACCTGCTGAACTATAAAAACTTAAATTAAAAGGGACTTTTAAAAATGTAAAATAGATGGATGAAACTTTCCAGTCAGTTTGACCATCCAGACATTTTGCACTGCAAAATGTACTGCCTGGGTAGAAAAACCTACAATGGATCTGTATCAGTCATGGACTGACCTCTGCAGAGCCCTGACCTCAACATTACTGAAACAGTGTGGGATCGTCTTGAAGGAGAATAGAAGAAGAGGCAGCCAACATCCAAAGAAAAACTTTGACATTTGTCCTTCTGTGGGGGTGGGTGAGCGCCTAACCTGCCACAAAGCATCATCTGTAATGCAAATGATAGTCTGGACTCTTAACTGTGTGCAAAAGTAGTTTGTCCTGTTAAAATTACAGTAACAATGATGAGCAGTATGAATTTATTTTATGCAAAGTTGTGGACACTTTACACAGTTTACTGCATTTTAAAATGATGCAGTCCATACATTATGTGTAAAATTAATGATATGACATCTATGTAATACTTTTTATGAATCATATTATTAATGTCTTTATTTATTTATGTATTTATCATAGGTTCCTGCATTTTAAGGCACACTCACACACACTGTAATTAAAATTATAGAGAGATGTTTGTGGTGGGGGTTGAAAGTCACGGTTTGTGGGGCTGGGAGAGCTCTTTCCATTGCCATTAAAGATGAAGACCGGGTTGAATGCTAATGCTGGGTTAATCCTCTCCTACCTGTAGGCATATGCAGTTTTTGCCGTTATAAATACATACATACATACTGTAGTATTCTGTGGCATCTGTTGGTGCATTTGGTCCCTTTCACAGTAGAGCATAGTATTCAAATGAATCACAGAGCTGATATTCTAAGATTAGCGACAGACACCTTAGTGCATCGAGTAATACCCAAAGTAAGCATGCATGACTGTGATCATTGTCGCTATAACTTAATTTATTTGGAAAGTCGGCGTGTCATTGGCTCGCTATTGGCTATTTCCTGTAATTGTAAGGGCAACATCTTTGGGTCCGTCCCCTAAAGTAGGGGAAGGAATTCTGACTGGATTGGAACAGTGAGAATGCCGCCATTTTTCACATTTGAAAGCATGGGGGAGATATTACTTCATCAGCACATATTGAATGAAACAATTTTCTTGCAATCAGGTCTCTGGTTTGTGTATTTTGGCTTTGTTGCCACATCAGCTGTGAAAAGTCTGCCTGTGCGAGACCTTGCTGATGCAGGACAACCCTGTTAATACCCACTGCTCTAGTGCAAGATGAAACTTTTTCACCAGCCTCCCTTTTTTTACTGCAGTTGCCTAACTGTTGTTTTTTTCCACTCCATAGTTATTGCTCGACCTGCGAAATATTTTGTTATTGGCTGCATTTTATTGTACTTGCACTGATACACATGTAGAAAAGGGTCTGTTACTTTAGTGACTGTAAAATGTTACTCGTGCCTTGTTGACAGTCTAATGCAGAAGATATAAAATACTTTCATGGTAAAAAGAAGGGAACACTCACTTTTAATTCCAAGGTTTTACATATGAGAATATAAAAAAAAGCGATCCAGTTCTTAGCACGTCCTCATTAATGGAAATGTAATGATTTATTAAAGAAAAAAAATCAGTGTTTGTGAAAAACTAAGTATGCCCCATGATTCAAGAGCTTATAGAATCACTTTTAGAGGAATAACATGAAGTAGTTGTTTTCTGTATGACTTCATCAGCCTCTCACATCATTGTGGAGGAGAGACTGTTGTGTGAAGAAGAAAAGGACTGGTGAGATACCGGTAGTACTCTTTTTAAGTACACAACATATTTCTGTTGTTTTTGTCTATTTAGAACAAATACAGACCCACCAAACTATTTTCTCATTTCTGACATTGTGCATTCCTCTCCTCACATCTTAGTCTCTCCCACCAGAAATGCAGCTAGAGGATCAACAGAAGGAGAGAGGAGTCGAGGCAACAGGCATTTCAGAAACAGAGCTGTTCTTGATTCAGAGTTGTCCTTCTTCGCCTTATTTGTAGAGTCCTCCTCCTGTTATGGTTTATATATTTTCAGGTTCAGGTTACTTCTTTTGTAACCACAAGTAGATTTGGTTTGCAGTAGTACGTGAGTCATCCATCCTTACATGCACATGATACAATATATTCCAGCTGTGTGTCATGCCTCTTCCGCGCATCACTGGTAAAAAACACTTCTGTATAGTATATACCAGTGCATCCTTAACCTGCATCTCTCCTCTATCTTCTGTCCTGCAGATGTGTTTTAGGAATTGAGATACCTTTCAGGATGACGTACTGAGATTGACTTCTGGGTCACAGGCAGGAAGATGGAGGACAGAGGAAACAGAGGAAACAGGAGCCTATCCCACCTGTCATTGGGCCTGAGGCAGGGCCAGCACAGAGAGACAGGCACCTATGGGCAATTTAGAGTCACCAATTAACCTAACCCCAATAACTGCATGTCTTTGGACTGTGGGAGGAAACCGGAAAAAACCCACGCAGACACGGGGAGAACATGCAAACTCCGCACAGAAAGGCCCGGACCAAGGTGGATTATAACCTGACTGAGGGCAGGGCAGCCATCTGCTGTGACCGGTTGTAAATGAGAGGATAGAGAAGACAGAAAAGATGAGCATAACCACAAATGAGAAGCTACAGGAGAAAAAGTCCATAAATCAATCACAACTTTAACAGAATTTAAGAAAAAAGCATTATAGAGATGGATAGAGCTTTAAAAGGCTACAAAAGTGTTTCTAAAGTCCTGGGTGTTCACTAAGAGTTCCATAAGACAAATGGAGGAAATTCAGGACTCCTGCTACTCTCCCCAGGAGTGGGCGTTCTGCAAAGATCACACCAAGAGCATAACTTGCAATTCTGATAGAGGTGAAAAAGAAATTTTTGCAACTTGCTAAAAATCTTTGTTCATGTGTCCACTATAAAAAAAGGAAATCACTGCTCTATAGAAAACAGTATAGCAGTTATGAAGTTTGCAAAAGACAACTTGGATGTTCCTCAACACTTGTTGACAATGTTTTGTGGACAGATGAGGCAAAATTGAACTTTTTTGGCAAAAAGGCACAAAGGCATCGCTCATCAGCACAAAAATCATATCCCTACTGGCAAAGTGATACAACATGGCAACGAGCTGCAGGTAAACGACCCACTGAATGGCTGAAAATAAGAAAATTCTGGTCTTGGAAGTCAAAGACAGAGAGTGTTCAATCAAGGTTATCCCAGAAATACTGATGAACAGTTCTGTGGGACCAATGGGCCAGTTTTTGTCCTTATTGTTGTGTCTCATCAGCAGCTAAAGGAAATATCTGGTTGATATTACTGCTACAGAACAAAAGTTCATGGGGAGTTCACGTTTGTCTTGCAACTATAAACATGTGATTTCTATTGACCAAATGAGCACTTGCTGCTTTTCTAGAGCTGATGTCAGTAGGCAGTGTTTTAGATTTTTTGACTTTCATTAAAAACACGACCTCCTCTGGTCCTGCTCTTGACCTTGAACTTGGGGCTGTTTTTTACTCTAACTTTGAGTTCTGTCCACTGTATCATTTCATACTTACTTTAACTTCATATCTAAGTTCTTTGTTGCCTTATTTGCCAGCAGTCTGAATCCTCAAGCCATGCATAGCATCTCACTGTGGAAAAAAAAAATCAATGTATACAGTGCTTGTTAAATTTATTAGACCACCACCCAACGCTGCCCTAAATGAACAGTATTGGTTGTTACCAAAACCTTTTTTTTTATGTTTCTGTAATAGTTAATCCACCAGTATGAGCAGACTCTTTAACTGAAATTATATTTTTAATGATGAAATATAATTATTGTTATCCATGAATTTTCAAATTGACTATTTTACAAAAAATAAATAAATAAATAAAGCACATTATTATTTTTTGATTAAGACTCCAAATCACCGTTATCTTTTTTCATCCCCGTGGAGAAATTTTTTTTTTAATGGTTGAATGTAAAATTCATTAATGGCTAGAGTAATAATGCCAGCACAGCTTGTTAATGGTAATTTAACAAAAGCGTTTTGCCTTAAACACAGAATGGCAGTACAGACCAAGGAGAGGCAGCAACACGATAAGATGTGTTACAACCATTTTTGTAAATACTTCAAATTCACCATAGTCAACCTGCTTCCAGAAGGGACAGCTGACACTCCACTGAGCACAAGGTAAACAGTGTGTTCCACACGGAGAATGAAAAAAACAAAACAAAAACAAAAAGCCTACAATTATTCTGTTTAATCAGCAGTGCAATCATGGAAAAACTGGAAACTGTTTGAAATCTCACCAACTGTGTTTTGTTTCTTGTTAGCTCATTATTATCTTTTTCACTTGTGTGGTCACTTATTAACTCCACTTATACTTTTGCACATAGATTAAAAATGGCCCACATTTTCACAATTTAGTTACTTGTTCTTAAAAAGTTCTTGTCATTTTTGATGCAATCCTATTCAGATTAATTAAATTAATTTGGTTTCAAAGTGTAGCGTTCAGAGACCAATGGGTGATGTCATGTCTATTCTCAGACTATTCGTGCTATTTTTCGTGACTTCTCCATCCATCTTTGGCTCTGTTTTTCATCAGTTCTTTTTGAATTTTGATAAAAGTTACTTTGTTTTTTTTGCAAAAACTTTATCCGCCTCCACGTGTCCTGCTTTTTTGGTCTACTTTTGAAACAAAGCATAGTCATCCACAGCTATTATACTGCAGCTCTTTTTTAATTATAGGTCTTGTATTAGTTTGTTCTTGGGATATTAAGTGATCAACAGGTCTAGACTAGATTGCACTGTTATGTATAAAGAATATCTCCACCAGCACTGAAAAATGCTTTGAGCGAGCAACTTGTGATGTGTGTGTGAAACAAACAGATGCACTGAGGGCGAGAACTCTTGGCAGAAACTGAGCAAAAATGCTAAAGAAGCTGTGAGGATAATAATTAGATGTTAAAAATACCAGCTACGCGTTGCTTTTTACACACTGTCTGAATTGATGTTACTGTTTGTTAAATTATAACTAAGAGCATGAAGCTGAATCTGTGAATTATCACACACTCCTACCAGAGACTCACAACATTCAGCTTGGTTCTGTTATCTTTCACTCACTCGAGACTCTGAAAATGTTTAACAAGCTTCCACTCTGGTGAGACAATCATTTTGACTTACAAAAACTTACTTTACTTATTTTCTTAGTTATGACCACATTACGCTTGCTTATGATAAAATTGTACTCATCAAAGTAATTAAGATGGGCTAAGACAGTAAAAAAAATGGCCAACGTAAGGCAATTATTAAGTTTGGAACCAAAATATGCCACACTGGTTAATAAGCAAATGCTTACGTACATTTCCAGTGGGAATATTACTATTTTTACTGCACTGTAACTGAAATGTAGTCGCATGTCACTTTACAGAATAAGATTTTACATTAAAAGACTGTGATTAGGTGATATCTTGCACAGTGTGCCAAATATTTTCCACATTATTTATTACAGTTATTTGCAGTTTCTAAAGTTTCTATAAAGTCTTTTAAATATTGGTTGATAGTTTGCTAAAACCCTGGATCAGTGCAGGCCTCTAGTCACCTGGTTGGAATGAGGTCTTAAAAACATGTTAATAGTTGAGATAAATATTCACTGTAATGCAGAAATATCCACAGGAGAAAAGAAAACTAAATAATCTAAGAGTGCGTGGCCGATTCCCACAAAGTCAACGCCCAGTCTCACAATTTTAAAGAGAATGATCTGCATGCTTTGTTTCACTTCTCCAACAGATAATTATGTAACTTTGCGAATTCACTGGACTGCTGGGATTCAGAGACGGATGATCAAGCCTTCAGTGTTCCAAGCGAAGGATGGGGGTAAGACAGAAGAATGGCAGTCAAGACATGACCAGTCCCATCAGTTCTCAGTGGCAGGGGTTTCAATACTTAAATAGAGATGTTAAAAATCCCTTCCTACTCCCAGTCAGGCTCCCACTCCCGTCCACGCCATCCTGTCTCCCATCCCAACTTCTACCCCACCCACAGTGATCAAACATAAACCCCCTGCTTCCTGTGAAATTATGTCTTTCTTAGCACATGAGCCATTGGAGAAATCATCCTGGATTATAAATAGAGCAAGAGTCTCTAATAAGAGCCTCTTTGTCTCTTATTAGCAGAGAGGAGAAGCACACAAATTCAGAATCGCACTCATTTCTGCTTGTTTGGGCTAATGGTGTGCTTTGGAAGCAGAAAACAGAGCAGCAGGGCATCACTCTAATTTGTATCCTCTAAAGAAAATAAAGAAAGATGCATAGTAAAGAGAAAAAAAAGCATTAAAGGCATGGCATAAAGTTAGTCATGTTAGCGAGGCATAAAAATTTAATTTTCTAGATTTAGAATACAAGTGTGCTACTAATTAAATGTAAATTAGGTCAGGCAGTTAAATGCCCAGTGTGCCTGCCAGACATTAAGGGGATTCTGTGGGTTGTTGGGAAAAAACGCTTTTTAAAATGGACCAAAAATTCCAATTTCAATTCATTCAGGCATCCATTCATTTTCTGCCACTTATCCGGGTTCATGTTGTGGGACAGCAGTCTAAGAAGAGACGCCCAGACCTCCCTCTCCCCAGCCACCTCCTCCAGGTCATTGAGGGAAACACCAGGGTGTTCCCAAGGCAGCCGAGAGATGTACTCTCCCCAGTGTGTCCTGGGTCTGCCATGGGGCCTTCGCTTGGTAGGACAAGTCCAAAACATCTCATGTAGGAGGCATCCTAGTCAGACGCTCAAACCACCTCAACTGGCTCCTTTCGATGTGGCGGAGTAGCGGCTCTGCTCTGAGCCCCTCATGAATGGCCAAGCTCCTCACCATATCTCTGAAGGAGAGCCCAATCACCTTGTGTCCACAGCTTTATACAGCAGCTTCAGTAATAGAGGTACGGAACATAGTCTACTTGGACACAGTGTCCCCAGCCTTCCTCGGAATGCTGTTGAAGCTCTGCTAGACCTGGAAATTAAATATCTCGTGGGCCTCAAGTTTTTCTACCCAGTGCAGCTTTTGGGTAGAAAAACTTGTCAACCTATCAAAAGCAAGAGAACAGCTACTGCTTTCTCAAAAAGTCCTGTTAAATTCAACATTACATTAGATTTGTTTTTATTGATTTGTTGTTTCACATCCGTGGAAGAGAATGGATGGATGGATGGATGGATGGATGGATGAATGGATGGAGGGATGGATGGATGGATGGATAGTTTTTCTCAGTAGCTGACGTGAGCTGCTGCCCGATTTGCTCTGAGTTGAATGACTTGCACATGCACCACAGCAAACTAACACAGATCTTTACTAACCAACAACAGATGGTCTGTTTCCTATAAGGATCAGACGATGACAGTTACATTCATAACTTTATTATTTTGGTTTACTCAGAACTGATATTACAGAGGAGGCTGCCACAAAATATTGTTACTTCTTCAAGTCTAATCCTACACTGCAACAGAAAGAAAAAAGCTGGAAGTGCTAATTAAAGTTCCAATAAACATTTCTGCTGTTTCATGCCGGCTCCACCTCCCTGCAGTGGAAATCAACTAGTGATTACTTTTTCTTCTCAATCTGTCTAAGAGTTTAGTGAAAACAATGTATGCATACAAAACCATGCTTGTGGCTGGTATTAGCAACAACTGTACAATAAATACAGTGTATTCTGTTTATTAAATTAAACAGCATATTTGTGATCAGTTGTCCATCAGACAATCCTGAGGCCACCTGGGTCTTCTTTCTTCATATGCCTGCAACATTGTCTGTCTCCTTCATGCCTGTTTGTTTTTGTATGCTTCTAGCCAGTGTGTGTGTGTGTGTGTGTGTGTGTGTGTGTGTGTGTGTTGGACTTGGGATTCTTCATTAATGTAAATGGTGAACAGACTAGTTCATATGTAGTGCTTTTCAACTGTAGTTGAGCATTCAAAGCACTTTATACAACCTGCTTGCATTCACCCATTCATACAAGCATGGACACTCCGATGAATACATCAGGAGTAACTTGGGCTTCAATATCTTGCCCAAGGATTTTTTTGGCATGCAGACTGGAACAGCCAGGAACTGAACCATCTACCCTTTGATTAGTAGATGACCTGCTCCATCTCCATCTCCTGAGCCACAGCCACCCCAAGTGCAAATTAACTCCCAGTAAAGTTTTACCTGTTTACCTCATAAACTGAGAAAGCTACAGGTGAGGGTCAGCTGCTGAGCCATGACACCCATGTTACTGACATTTGATAAGATGATCAGGTCATCCATCTGAAGAATTTATTAATTTCAAAAAAAAAAAAAAAGCTCTAACCCTATTTGACCAATCAACAGTCACTTCCTTTTTGCCTGACTCTAAAGCATACTGGTGACCAGAATGTTGACAGATAAGAAGAAAAGGCAGAAGCAGCCATCCATCCATCCATTCACTGCCGCTTATCCTTTTCAGGGTCGCGGGGGGGCTGAAGCCAATCCCAGCTGACACAGGGCGAGAGGCAGAGTACACCCTGGACAGGTCGCCAGCCTGTCGCAGGGCCAACACAAAGAGCCAGACAACCATTTACACTCACATTCACACTCACACCTATGGGCAATTTAGCATAGCCAATCAACCTTACCCCAGTAACTGCATGTCTTTGGACTGTGGGAGGAAACCCACACAGACACGGGGAGAACATGCAAACTCCACACAGAGAGAGAGGTCCGGGCCAAGGCGGAATCGAACCCGGGCCTTTCAGATGCAGAAGCAGCATGATAAAATAATCCTGTGCAACAGTAACATGGCAACATGTTTAAAAATATTTAATTATCTGAGGTCTAATTACCCCTAAGAACATAACTCTAATTCTAACTAAAAAAAAGGACTTTACTTGACTTTACTTGAAATATCTGTATGATGCTGTGTTATTGTCCCTACATTATGATCCCTCCAGTGCTTTTTAGCCACTTAGATTAATATGTTTATAGAAGTGTGATGCTATGTTTCTTGCAATTTCTGCTGCCCTCCTGGCGAGATTTCCCTTGAAAAAGACATTTTTTAACATCAATGACACTTTTTACCCGGATAAATAAAGAATATATAAAAGTCACTTTGCCAAAAATTTATTGCAGCTTCCACCTTGTGACAGGAATGTTTTTTTCTGGCTCAGAATTACTTGATATCATTCACAAAAGATCTGTTTGATCTGAGATATGTTTGACAGATTATAGGCCAACAACTCATTTACAACATTTTAAATGCCAGCAATAATTTTTTGGCAAACTGGAATTCACTTTTTGGCAGATGATCACTTTTTGGTGGCTGGATCCTTATCTGGCATCCTCAGCAGTGGCCTCTTGGGTCCACACAGACTACGGAAGAGGAGAGGGAAAAGAGCAGGTCTCCAGGTGAAGCTCAGACTGTTCTGGAAACGTTGAGTGATTAGTAAACAATGTCAAGCAGTTTTGGATTACTTGTGCTCAGATGATTTGCATGGAGGGGACTTTTTCGTCCTTGTCCCTGGTTGAACATGCAGGCCCTGTATTTACGAGACTGTGTTACCTTAGGAGTGTTCATCCAGAATTTCTGGTTGTTTTGCCTTATTTCCCCTCAGTGAGTGGAATTCACAGATAATGCTGGTGCAACCTTCAGTGTTTACGTCCTTTAACTTGAGCGACTTCTGTTAAAAATCAGAATTCTATGACTAATAAAACAGTTGTTGAACAATTTTATGTTGTCCAAGAAACTGGACTTCTTATTTCGTACTGACACCTGGCTGCACAGCTCAGATTATTTGTCCCTCATCAGACTTTGCCCAGGAGGTTACTCCTTCATTAGCCAGCCTTGGATTGTCTGGTTGAGGAGGTGATCTTACTGCGATGGTTGGAAACCAGTTCCCATATTGTTCAGTGAGATTTTTCATCATTTGAACTACAGCTGGATCCTTTTTACTGTGATGCGGTATCATTTGCTTGGTTCAAATTGCTTGTTTTCAAAGTTACAGTGTGTAAATTCCTGCTGTTAGATGTCCATAGATTGCAGATTATAATCAACTGAATTCTGTTTTCTTAACTCTCCTCATTCAAGTGCATAATCCTCGCAACGGTGTCTGCTGTAGGACAATCACAGTTTTGTCAGCTAAGAGAGATTAAAAAAATAGAATTTAGAGTGAAGCCCATACGAGTACAGTAGTAGAAACACACTATGGGGGAACACCTTCATGGGGGAGCACAAAGCAGCCAGCCTGTTTGTGTTAAAAGTTCAAGGTTTCTTTATTGTCACTGTATATTTTATAAACAATGGAATTTTGGTGCATTCTGGGATGGAGCAGTGCAGACACTTGTATAAAAGGATGCTATATAGAAATAAATAACTATAAACAACTGTATTAAACATTTTAATACACTCGTACATTTGACACGTGTACACATATAAACACAGTAAACAGAAGCTATAAAAATACAAGAGAAAATTACAAAAATAAAGGAAGAAACTAACTGTATTTGATATGTAATAGAAATCCAACTGTATTGCACACGTAATACACAAGGTTATTTCAGATGAGACTGCTTACTGCACATGGGTTATTGTACATGGTTGTCATGTACAATTACCAACATGTGTTAGGGTTGGCTGTAGCTCAGGAGGTAGAGCAGGTCACCTACTGATCGGAAGGTCGGCGGTTTGATTCCTGGCTGCTCCAGGCTGCATGCCAAAGTGTCCTTGGGCAAGATACTGAACCCCAAATTGCTCTCCAACGCAAGCGTCAGAGTATGAATGTGTGTGAATGTTAGACAATAAGCACTTAGCTTAGTTACTTACTCATTCTTACTTACTCATGGAAGTGAATGGGTGAATTCAAATAGCTTTGAGTGCTCAGACCGAGTAGAAAAGTGCTATATAAGATCTAGTCCATTTACCATTTGAGGAATGAGTTCAGTTCAGTGATGGTTCTGGGAAGGAAACTGTTTAACAGTCTTGTAGTGTGTGTTTTGACAGTCCTGTCAACAGCTTGCCTGAAGGGAGGAGCTGAAACTGGGGGTGGGCAGGGAGGGAAGAGACCTTCAGGATGTTCCTCCATGACAGGTAAGGGTGAGTTGGTAATCTCTTAGATTACCAACTCACCTTTGGGGTGATTTACTGTGGACCTTCAGAGGTACAAAATCAAAATTCCTAGGTTCAGAAGTACAATGTTGTACTCCACTAGGGTACAGCTGGAGCGACAAAGCCTTCGTACCTTTTTAGGTCCATTCCTGCCCCTCTATTTCTTAGTGTGAAGTGTTTAAGAGGTTTTATTGTTGTATGTGTACAGAGAGTTTAGAAATGGACTCAGAACACAGCCTTGGGGGGCTCCTGTGCTGCGTGAAAGTGGGGAGGAATCAGGATGGCATTGCCTTGGCCTTCAGTAACACTGTGAGAAATCTTGGAGTCATTTTTGACCAGGATATGTCCTTCAATGCACATATTAAACA
>JAVDPK010000903.1:46797-68033 GCA_034780415.1 Cichlasoma orientale | reverse complement strand
TGACTTACATGAGGCCCATGCATGTCCATGCATAGCCCATGCATGCATGGACCATCTGGGTCCAAAATGAACACATACTTAGGGCCTGTTAATATCTATCTGGGAAAACCCCTGTAGGGCCACTATGGAAACTGCAGACAAACCCTTATGGGGTCCATAATGTGTGCCCTTACTTATCCCATATGGGGCCCACCTATGTGTGCTGGCTGGGATGCTAGCAGTAGTGACACTGACCCTAGCCAAATGCAAAACTAGAGAAAAAACAGAAAATATGATGAGAGAAAAAATGTCAGTGGCCTCCACTTGCAAAACCATTCATTTTGTCTCATTGTTGCCCCTCTAGTGCACCTGCTGTGAATTTCATTAACACCAAATCAGCTGAAACTGCTTAACAACCCCCTCTGCTACTTACCTGAGCAGATCAATATCCCAGTAGTTTAACTGACTTGATACGATGATTTACAAGTGTTGTAGTTGGAGCTGGATCAGGTGACCCTGAACCATTCTGTAGTTGTGCTGGTAAAGCCTATAGCAGACTACAGTCATTCTGCCTTTAAGACTCTCATTCATGTTACATGCCTCCCCCTCAGCTCCACCCAATCCTGGTCAGTTAGAGATCCTCATCCAAGTCTCCACCTGCTTCATCTCTGCCATTGTTATATGTACATTAGCTTCATCAGAATCACCAAATAACTTATTACTCCAACTCAGTACTTTCTATGCCCCCCCCCCATCCATCTGTGGCAGATGGCTGCCCCTCCCCATGGCTCATCCTGCTTAAAGGGAATTCTTCCTTCCCACTGTCACCAAGTGCGTGTTCATATTGTCTGATTTGGGGGCTTTTCTCTCAATGTCAAGAACTAATATTGTAGGGTCTTTACACTGCAATATATATAAATAAAACTGAACTGAATACTGTACATCATTTCCTATTATTTTCATACAGTGCTTACCTTAATTAAATCTGTCAGCTAATTGGGAAAGGGGTGTCAAAATAGGAGCCCACAGCTCAGTTTTGCCCCTACACCCTGGCATGGCTCAATCCGGCCCAGACAGAATGACCTTACATCTTTAAATCTGATCTGCCTCTGAGAGGACAAACAGACCCATTGAGGGAGTTAAACTGAGAAACATTAAAAAAAAAAAAGCCTGATGATTGATCACACGAGATTGATGATTCGAGAGTTGTTCCTTGCATTTGCTGTCTGTCTGTCTGACACTGATTTGTGTTCCAAAACCAATCAAATAAAGTGCCTTTTTAACGGTGGATACTACAAGAGGCAGTGGGTGCGCCTTTTCATCAGATGGGAAGTGTGAGGTGAGATGGATGACAAGGAGATAGGGAGGACGTATGTCATTCATTCAAAGGAAATCCCAGTGCAGCAATGTGCAGGGGCACTCAGAGAGGAGAGAAAAATATAGAGTGTAGAGAATCATTATCTGAGGAGACTAGGAGAAGAATGAGCAGATGGAAATAGGAAAGGGATGATCAGAACTGAGAAAAAGAGCTCAGTATTGTGGTTGGAGAGGCAGAGTGAGAAAAAAGAGGGAGGGTGGGAGAGAGCTTGAGAAAGAAAAGAGCATATGAAAGCTTGTTGTATTAATGGCAAAGTAAAAAGCAGTCCGCGAATAAATTACCCGGTCCCCCTCGGGATTACTAATGTAATTATTTGAATGAGGGTTCTCATTAGAATGTGCAGAGGTGTGGAAGACCTGTGGAACAAAATGGGAGACAGAGATGGAGCGGCAAGGGTTTAGCGACTGGAAATTAACTCGCTGCTCAGGGCTCTATAATTGATACAAGACACAGATACCTTTGATTGGAACCAAAGGAAAGAACCAGGACGAGAAAAGTTTCCTCGCTGCCTCATTTTAATTTTTTTTTTGTCTTCAAAAAAAAAAAAAAAAAAAAAAAAGGATAGGAGAGACAAAAGGGAAGAGCGAAAGATGGAAATAAGGAAACAAGATCCACTGGTCACAGATAAGATTTTATTCAATCTGTGAATAATCAGAATCCTTAGAAAGAAAAGTACATTTCAGAATTGTCTCCATGAGCTGTTGGTTCTTCTCTTATTGTACAGTTTAAAAAATGTAAAAGTCCCCAACAATAATGGCAAAAATACAACATTATATGAACACTTTAATTCCAAAATGCTATACATCCATTCATCCAGTGACCATCCAGTATTGTTTGAATAAGAAAAATCCAGCAAGTAGTAATGTCAGCAAGGACACAAGTTACTTCCTTTAAAAAGAACAACTTCAGTCTGCTTTCAAGTCTTAGCTGTCAGTCATTCTGACTTTCCTCGTTTCAAAAGGTAAATATCTCATTTTGGAACAAAACTCTTCATATGCAGATTGTCTGAGTAGCAGAAGTCATTAACTTGTTTAAGCATGCCTCAGAAAATAAATCAAGAAAGTACAGCACTTTTTTTTCCCTTCTTGGATAAAATAGGAAACATAACACAGCTATTGAAGCAGAAGAGCATCAAAGGAAGAGACATCTAAATGAGGACTGGAACTGGAGAGTCAGACCAAACAGACAGCTTTGCATGAAGCTTCCAGATGAAAGTTCCTCCCATCTTTTAGTTTTTAATAGTTTGCCTTTGTTCCTTTCCTGGAACGTTTTCTATCATAGATGCTAATTAAGTTTGTGTTTTCAATGATGAGGCTGAGAACTCCCGCTTCTTATGCAGTCTTAAAGACTTTCACACAGGCAGAATGACCTATACTGCGCTGACATAGAACCTCTTGTGGCTACATTCAAACTATAATTGCTAGCTGCGATCTCCAGTGTCCCCTGCTTCAACCTGAAAATCTTTCCTCTTGAGATGACGATAATTACATATTATGTTGGCATTTTGACAATCATTTCTTGTTCTTCTGATCCACCACAACCAATCAGTGAAGTGGTAGTAGTCACTGAAAAAAATGTTTTTTTAATTACTTAGTGTGAGGCAAAGATAAACCCTAATATTCCATATACTCTCTAAGAGCACAGCCCTACTGTAGCATGTCCTAGTACACCTTTAACGTAAAAACCCAAAATGTGTTTTGCGCTCAAAGCAGCACAGTATGAAATGACTCATTTTTTCACCTTTTTAGCATTTACTGGGCAAAGCCTGCATTTACGCTGGCCACAAATTACAGCTAGATGCAGTTCAAAGGGATACTTGACTCTATTAGATGAAACGTAAATGCTTGGAACAGAGTATTATTTGCCTTCTGTAATTCTTATGTAGCGATCAAATAAAAAATAAAAAAAAGAGAAAAAAGAACAGGCATTTATTGTCATCAATTACCCTGACACTGTCTTTGGATTTTACTGCTTCTTCCACCGATATTTTGCTCTTTTTTTGTTCTTATTGCAAAGTAACTATGGTCTGAACCAAAAAGCTGGACCTCAGTTGGATGATAATCGGTGGTCGTGGGCCAGATAAAACAGAACTGATGTCCAGTTTGTTCCTATTGCAAAAATAATATTTGGATGGCTCCGATTTTCATGAAGTATGAAAGTTCTTTCAGAACCAGAAAGGATACACACGAGCTGCGGAGGTACACAGGAAAGGACGGAGAGACCTTTACAGTGTCAAAAAAGTCAACTAAAAAAACAAAACAAAAAAACACCAACAACTCATAAATATGCCAATATTTTCCACCTCTAAGAAACAGGAACTATATTGAGGGAGTATGCAGGAGGATGTAAGAATGGAACAGCAATTTCAAGGAAAGATTAAGAAACTGTGGCAAAGCTGCCTGTCTACCAACCAATCAATGTGTAGAGCCAAATGGCCTAGGTCAGTGATGATGACAAGATGTGGGTTTATTATTTAAAGTTTATTATAGTGCTTTGAGAAATGGAAATTAACCTAAAACTACAAGGATTAAATGTATTGAATGAAAACTGATTTGGATTCTGGTTTAAGAAAAGGCGCTAAAGCTGAGCAGTGTTTGTGCTGTGAACAAGTGCATGAACCTCCTGCCGTTCTCCACATCCACCTGATTTCTCGACGAGCGATTCTGACCCCTTTTTCTGTTTTGCCAATTCTGAAGCATTGAGACGTCAGCTGGTGCAAGGAACGCTGATGTGTGGAAAGAAGCGAGAGTAAAGCGGGAGTAAACTACAGCCCCAGGGAACATTCATACATAATGTCGGAGAGCAAAGAGATCAAAGTGTGACATGTTGTTATGCTAAGCACATTCAGGCTCTTACTGGGATCAGCCACATTCAGAAAATAAAGCAGCGAAAGAAAAAGATTTTTTTAAACACATACTACTTAGGGACATGACAGCGTTAATACTCACCAAATGGGGCTGAGCAGCTTCACAGAGAAGAAAATACTATAATAAGCATTTACATTACATTACTAAACATACCAAATAAAATGTAACAACCACAAATTTCTTGACACAAATTTTTAGCAATTTTTTTTTGAAAAGCATAGCAACACTTGGTAATCTTCAAGAGAAAAATTCAAGTTTTTTTTTCTTTACATTGACAAAGAACATTTACATTAATCAGTTAGTTACAGCTTCTCTTGAAAAAATGAAGATTCATATCTTCCACTGATAACATGAGAGAGCATCCTTGATACAACCACTACTGCTCCCAAGGTTTGTTAGCATGACTGTTCAGAAGTAGCATTAGCTTATAGCACCTTTACGTTGCATGTTACCTGGTCTCCTTTGCAAGTCATAAAGCCAGACCTCCTGGTCAAGAGCTAAAAAGCTGAGCAAGTCAATCACAGCGTGAAGCACGAAGAAGGAAAAGGAGGAGTCAGAGTAACATGGGAACTATGTGGAAGGAGCGGTGGGACTCTGTCTCCTCCTCTCAGTGGTTAAGAGGCTCACTGATGGTTGTAATGAGGCCCAAGGGAATCATGTCAACATATTTGACACCCAGACTTCCACACAGTCTGTGGCAGACCTCTCAATGCCCTCATACGCTCCCTTTGATTTCCCAAGCACAGACATGCTGGTGAAAAAAACCCCACACACACTCCAGCATGCTCCAGGCCTGAGGAGGGAGAGGAGGAGGATGATAAGGGGAGCAGCACAAGGTCTTAGTGAGAGGAAATTTGGAAAAAGATGGAAAACTGATGTTTAAAATAATGTGAAAATCCTCCACGTAAATGTTCTATTGGTGCTGTGTAGCCGTGGTTCAGCTAAAACTCTCCCTTAGATGAAGAGTTAGGCCAAATCACTTGATTTCAGCAAAGTGAAAGGGTCTTTTGGGTCTCTGAGAACAGCGTCAGATTGTCAGTGCAGTAAGAGAGAAGTCGGAGAATTGTCAGTTTGTCTGCATTTCAAAGTGTCCTTCCATTCGTCCACTTTTAAAGTCTGTGTTGAGATGAAGAAATGATGGCACGAGATAACAAAACAGTGTGAGGGAGGGTTCCTCACTCGGTCAGCTTCACGATCAGATTCTGTGGACGTGTGCTGCACATGATAAACGCACACCTGTGCAATATTTACAGCATTTGGTCCCTTCTTCCTGCCTCCTCACCTACCTCTCTTGTTTCCTTTCTCCTGACTGATGGTAGGAGTTTGCGTGTTAGCTTCCTGTAGTCATGTAGTCCTGGGATTGGGGAGGTCAAAGACAATGGGTGGGTTCATGGGAAGGAAGTTCACGGTGCAGGCTGAAGCATTGATGAATGTTGTTGTGCCATCTGTCATCATGCCATAACCTGTGGAGAGGTTTAAAGAACAGGTGAGCGTCTGCATATGAGCTATACAAGTTTTTCTGTCTAAAGCAGGTTTCCCTTCGTTTGGTAAAGTGTTTAAGGTCACTTTGTAAAGTCTCTTGGAAGAATTCAATTTTTTTTTCTAAGAAGTGGCAGTTCAGTTCACTTCCTGCACAACCTGGCACCCTGACCCCTAACATCAGGTCAGTAAAAGCATTTCTACCCATTGTTCACCTCTTTCAACTTTCACCTCTGAGGATGTGAGAACGCTGCTCCATTGCTCTGCTCTCAGAGGACGAGGCCTTTCACCTCTCCTCCCCAAGCTGTCCTCTGTGTGATCTGCAAACAGACACACTGAACTTTCCTCTAAGTGCAGCCTGCAGAAGACTCCTGCTTAGTCTAATACACACCAGTAAAAAAGTGAAAAGGTTTAGTTCTAAACACTCAAGTTTACCAAGAGCACCAGGGAAGTTAGTGCAGAGTTTCAGCTCTCTAAGAAGAACAAAGGGACCCACAGTTTTAACTTTGATGTGGCTTAACCATTACAGCACATTGTGAGGAAATTCTTTGTAGTTCCCAAATTATTTTCAATACATATGCTGGAGTAAATAATATTGCACAAGAATAAAAGCCGCAACCTGGGCTCTTCAGAACTTTCAAATCCTTCAATCTTACTGATTATGTAACTGTGGTTTTAGTTACTAATTTGATTACTAATCAAAGTTCCTAACTGATAGTTTATTGTATTTTATGTCACTGATTAAAGTAATTAAACTTTAACCCAGATGGAAGAGACTGAAAATCTAAAAATTAAAAAAAAATGGAAAGCAACAGTTTTCAGTGTGCAGCAGGAAGAAAAGCAGTGTTCACGGGACAAACCAATAAGAAACGCTGCTGATCTCGACTGAAGAAAGACAGCAGTAAAGAGCTCTCAGCTTCAAAATTGGAAGCTAGAAAGGCTTATGCTTTCTGAAATTCTGAGACTCCAGTTTGTGAAAATATATGCATGAGAGTGACACTAACACCACTACAGTTTAAAAAATGTCTGCTTCAAAAGCACACGCCTTCCAAATGGCAGATGTAAAAGTGTTACCATTTTTCAAGCATAAGTTAACTGCCATCTCTTAAAAAGCACTACAATTTAACTTTGTACCATCAGTGATTTTTTAAACGTAGGTGTCACTTTCACCATCTCTTGGAACAGAGCTTTGCATTTCTGTGCTGCTCCTTTCACATTTGGAATACATGAATACAAAACATGCTGAGGATAATTTCTGCCTCTATGAAGCTCTCTCTCTGAGGCCACACATTAATGAAGAGCACTGCTTTCAACCCATTTCTCCTCTTATAAAATCTGATCTAGTTTCTAATCTGGTTCTCTCTGATGGGGGACTGCTGCTCCAGGGGCTTAGTGCTGACCTGATAACCCCGAAAAAAGCAACCCTCAACCCAGGGGGTCGGCCTCTCTGGCCCTTCTGGCCTGTATGAAATGCTGATAGGGATGTGATAGCTCAGCTATTCGCTATACTTAATTCATTTTCTTCAGGAAATCAATTGTACAGCATCTTCATATTCTCTAAGATTACATACCCAGAATTAAATTTAAGGTAGATGGATTTAGAGTTGTGCTACCTTTATACTCAAAAGAATTAAAGGAACACTTTGAAAACACACCATCATTGGGAAATAAATCATGCTGGATATCTATACTGATATGGACTGGATAATGTGTTAGGAATGAAAGGATGCCACATTGTTGGATGGAAATGATGCTTTTCAACCTACAGAGGCTGAATTCAAAGACACCTCAAAAAGCAAAGTAAAAAATGATGCTGCAGGCTAGTCCATTTATTTCATTAAATTTCATTGCAGCAATTCCAAATGGTATTCCTAGTTGGTATGACCCTGCTTGTGCTTGTATGCATGCCTGACAAGGTCAGGGCATGCTCCTAATGAGACAACAGATGGTGCCCTGGGTGATCTTTTTCCAGACCAGGGCATCACTGAACTCCTGGACAGTTGGGTGCATCCTGGTGGTGTCTGATGAACCAAAACATAATGTTCCATAGCTGTTCCTTTGGATTTAGGTCAGTCTAGTGTTGGGCCCAGTCAATGGTATCAGGTCCCAGACCCTTACTGACCCACCACCAAACTGGTCATGCTGAATGATGTTACAGGCAGCATAATGTTCTCCACAGCTTCTTCACACCCTTTCACGTCTGTCAGGTGTGCTCAGGGTGAAGCTACTCTCATGTGTGAAAAGCACAGGTCTCCAGTGAAGGATTTGGCAGTTCTGGTATTCTATGGCAAATGCCGATTGGGCTCCATGATGCCAGGCAGTGCTCATCCTGTTCCTCCCTGCACAAAGGAGCAGATACTGGTCCTGCTGATGGGTTAAGAACCTTCTATAGCTCTGTGCCACTATCCTAGAGTAACTGCCTGTCACCTAGAATCTCCTCCATGCTATTTAGTCTGTGCTGGGACACACAGCAAACCTTCTGGCAATGGCACGTATTGATGTGCCTCCATCCTGGAGGAGCTGAACTACCTGTGCAACCTCTGTATGGTCCCAGTATCAGCTCATGATGAGGAAAGATGATGAGGAAATAAATGTCAGTGTGCTCCACCTGTCCTGTAAAGCCATTCCTGTTTTGGGTTTGTCTCATTGTTGCTCCTCTAGTGCATCAGTTGTTAATACCATGAACATCAAAGCAGCTGAAACTGATTAACAATCCTCTCTGCTACTGACCAGATCACTATCCCAGAAGTTTAACTGACTTGATGTTATACATGGATTAAAAAAGTATTCCTTTAATTTCTTTTGAGCAAATTAGCATATATATGGTTAGGATGTTAGATGTTAGTGTAATTATGCCTGAAGCTGGAAAACCAGGGTCAATATCCCAGAAGTTTAACTGACTGATGTAGATACAGATGTGTTCAAACTGCTGCCTTCAGAATGCAGTAAGGCTAAAATAACCATAAACACTGCTATTCAATATCTCATCGTTTATACCAGTCTGATACTATATGGGATTTTATAGTGTTGAGGTCATTAAGATTTATGGTAAAACAATTGCACAACAACATCATGACCTCTGCTAATTAGTGTACATCTACTCTTCTTCCCTGAGCAGAAGTTCATTGTATTATATGTGTGTTTGTGTGTATCAGAATTGTACTTTCTTCCTGTAGTTTGAATGTTCAGACTGAAAAAGATTTTGACCAAATTCAGTCACTTCTCACAGTCTGTTGGATTGTGAAACTTCTGAATTTACTCTATAAATTTACCTAGACATCAGCACTATTTGTTCAAATTATAATTTCAAGTCTCAAAAATACTGTGGAAGTATCTTTACACAGATTTGAACATAAAATTAAACATCTAAAATGTTTAGTTGGATGTTTCGTTTTGATCCAATCAGGGACAACAGAAACAAAACAGTGATGTATTGATATTATACTGTTTAATAGGGACATCATTTTGAGCACTATATTTGTATTCTGAGATCCTACTAGAGTGGTACTGCAGCACCTCAGATTATCTCATGTCCCAAATAAGATATTTTACCTCCTGTTTCTTATAGGCCGCTTACTAAAAGGCCACTTTCTTTTGATTGGTAAACTTCTGGAAGCCTGGCGAGGGGCAACACTAAGTGCATGTAAGACCTGCAATTTTTGAACAGGCTGTGCTGATATAAAGAACAGTGAGGTGACATCAGCTTGTTGCAAAGTTAAAATATTAACCTCCATTTAATTGTAACAATCATCACTGTATGATACATGGATCATACAGTGATGATTGTGGGGTCTTTACCTTTCACTATAAAGCCCCTTGAGAAGACTGTTGTGATTTGGTGCTATTGAACTGAGTTAAATTGAATTGAACTGAATATGATGGAAACCAGCAGTATAATAAGTCATACCTTCATGAATGTGCCCAAATACATGTAATTTGGGCTGAACTCTCCTCTGGACTGTGTTGAGCAGTTCCATGCACCCAACACGCTGCATCTTCTTGGGAACCCAGTCCAGAAAACCTGCATACAGAGACGTGCGAATCAGAAACACCGTACACTTCCATTCTCACAAAGCTTTTCAAAAAGAGTTAGTATAGTATTAATACAGTTTACATTAGTTTCTATTTTAATTTCCTTTTGAATTTTCAGTTCAGCTTTGTTTCAGTTAGTTTCCAGTTAGTGGTATTTTTAGCTTTTTCATACGTATATTTTTTTGGGTTTTGCCAACAACAAGATTTAAGAGTTTTAGAACACGTATTACAATAAAAACAGTGTGACGTTAGTGAACTCACAGTCATAAAGTCAAAATTGTATGTTTTTTGTTTTTTTCTGGAGGTTTATGCATCATGATCATGAACCAGTGGGAACACTGACTCATGCATTTCATGGGCATTCCTTCACAGTGGGTGGGATCATGACAATAAAGAGGCTTTTCAAATGCGGTGCAGTGGTACAGAGCCAATAATAAAATTAAAAAACAGATAACTAATTTCTTTCTTTTTATGGCATAAACTTAACTACAAAAGAATGGAAGAAAAACAGGCAAAGGGAATACTTGAATTCAATTCAAATTTGCATTACTCTATTACTGTATTACTCTATTACTGTATTACTCTATTACTGTATTACCCTACAATAATACAGAGAAAACCCCAACAATCAGATAACCCCCTATGAGCAAGCATTTGGCAACGGTGGGAAGGAAAAACTCCCTTTTAACAGGAAGAAAACTCCGGCAGAACCAGTCACAGGTAGGGGCAGTCATCTGCACGACTGGGCTGGGGGTGAGGGAAGGGAGACAGAAAACCTGTGTGGATCACCATCAACAGCAGCCTAGGCCTACTGTAGCATAACTATGGGAGGGTTCAGGGTCACCTGATCCAGCCCTAACTATAAACTTGATCAAAAAGGAAAGTTTTAAGCCTAATCTTAAAAATAGAGAGGGTGTCTGTCTCACAAATCCAGACCCGAATCAAAGCTGGGAGCTGTTTCCACAGAAGAGAGGCCTGAAAGCTGAAGGCTCTGCCTCCATTTCTACTTTTAAATACCCTAGGGACCACAAGTCTGAGAGAGTTAACCCTCCTTAACACTGCGAACTAATTGATTATATGTATCCTGCACCAGTCTGTCTGAGTGTAAAAGCGAAGCTGTCGATTTACTGGTCGATCTACGTCCCTACCTTCACCTATGGTCATGAGCTTTGGGTAGTGACTGAAAGAATGAGATCGCGAATACAAGCAGCAGAAATGAGCTTCCTCCAAACGGTGGCTGGCCTCTCCCTTAGAGATAGGGTGAGGAGTGCAGCCATTCGGGAGGGGCTCAGAGTAGAGCCGCTGCTCCTCCACATCGAGAGGAGCCAGTTGAGGTGGTTCGGGCATCTGACTAGGATGCCTCCTGGGTGCTCCGGGCATGTCCTACCGGGAAGAGGCCCCGGGGTAGACCCAGGACACGCTGGAGAGATTATATATATCTCTCGGCTGGCCTGGGAACGCCTTGGGGTCCCTACGGATGAGCTGGTGGAGGTGGCTGGGGAGAGGGAAGCCGGGGCTTCTCTGATGAGGCTGCTGCCCCCGCGAGCCGGCCCCGGATAAGCGGAAGAGAATGGATGGATGGATGGATAGATGGATGGATATCCTTACGTTGCCATGACAATGATCCTTATTAGATCATTTCAGTAATGCATTAAATATCATGCTCGGTGGTGTTGGTTAATTGTTTTGTGCTTTCATGGCCTAATGTTGAATGTGACTCGATAAAAGTTATGAATGTCATATTATAAAAGGTGAGAAAGAAGCTCTTCTTTTCAGGCTGCTTGTCTAACTGCATAACACAGGATTGAAAAAAAAAAGACTCTTTAAAAGCAGCCGCAGAAAATAAAGATCAATCAAAGCCACACAGATGCATACTTCACAGTATGTATGACAAGGATGAAGCATGGAGTGTATATGATTTAGTGTCTGCGCCATGAGGACGGATGCTGCTGATGCTGAGTCAATAAAAGCATCAAGTCAGAGAAATAAAATGAGTGAGGACCGCGTGCCTCCATCTTCCCTGCCGTCTGTCACTCTGCTCAGACAAGAATAACAAACACAGAGGAAACAGAAAAGAGAACAAACAAAACAACAAAAGGGAAAAACAATACTAAAGGGTACAGCATCCCCACTATAGGAAACAATATCTATTGCATAATTGACTAATACAAATTATTATTATCATCCATATGTATTTTATATATAAAAGCATCTAAAATTAATTTTAAAAATGATAATGCCACCATATTTTGATCATTTATTTGGGTTAATTAAGAGCCCAAAATCCAAAAATTTAATACTGGTTCATGACTGGTTCACCCAAATTTACAAAATGGATTCAATATTCTCTGAAATGGGTGACGGAGTCCATGAACTGATCAGGAAAGTGTTTATAGAGGTCAGGACAGAGGGGCATTTTCCTAAAGAATTCTGTAGGAATGGAAATCATATTGCAACTACTGGTGGCCATAAAATAATATAGATTTAAGGCACTTCCATGTTGGCTTCACTTTTTAAACCTGGAAGCTACATCCATCTTTCATACTGTCTGACTGTGTCAGTAAGTTTTATGAATGCAGCTTACTAACCAAGCTTGCTAGTATTCATTGTTAACTTAGTAATGCCAGTGCCACCAAACTCCCATTAGTCTGTCAAAAAAAAAAAAAAACTCACAGGTGTCATCACGGTGGCTCTGTCAGCGTTTTATATGCAAACTATTGGTGGGGTTAACTTGCCAGAACTGGTGATGGGGAACAAGGTTAATGCAACATGAGCAACTTCTTGTTAGCAGTTTGAAAATATTTTCAAGTAGAAGGCTCACGTATATTATATTATATTAAATTGAATTACATATATTTTTCTTCAGTGTCCTCTCCTGGCTTACCAAAACACACTAGCGATGTTTCCTGTGCATGCAGCACGGGAACCTGTGAGTGAGTCATGCGAATGCACGTGATGGGAGGGGCTAATATATTAAATGAAACAAAGGTGCAAAGCTAAGCCCATGAAGGGGCTATTGTCATGGAAAAACCCAAAACAAAACAAGAACATCAACACAAAGAAAAAAACATTTTCATGAACACTTTTTGGGGGCTTTATCAGTGCCTGCAGTGAGACTTTCATTTTCACGTTGAAGCAAACAAGGCCTTTAACACTTTTCACCAAGTAATGATCCAAACATAAAACAACAAGCCCAGTCTTTACGAGTGACTCCAAACCAAGTTTTAATGTAAAGTTTCAAGTAAATTCAAGTTAAGCCTGAAGTCTTTTTTCTAAAATGGTAAAAGCTTCAGGCCTCAACTCATTTTTTAAAGCCAAATTACAAGGCAGACAAATTTAAGCGGAGTCTGATTTTTTATTGACTCGAGTCCAGCTTGAATCCATGTTTTAGGGCTCAAGTCTGCAGGCCAGGCAGTCCTATAAATTTAATGGTGTAATGAGAAGGCTTTTCCCAACAGTTAAAGGCCTGGCCCTACATCACATGTGCTTAGCCGTTCTCCTGATCTGTTTTCTTTTTTAAATAAAAAGAAAGAAATAGATCCTTAATACATTTTTATTTTTCCCCACCAAACTGCTCAGAGCAGAATTAATGGACCCTCTTATACTCAGTGCAGAACGTTCCAAGCTGGCAGTGAATCAGTCGTGCTGCTAAAGTGATACAGACTGACTTCTATCCTCTAAATCTATCTACCTGTAAAACACACACACACACACACACGCAGACGCACACGCAGACGCAGACGCACACACACACACACACACACACACACATTTAGGATCAGTTTAGGTATAAAATGGCTTAAAAGTGTAAGTATATTTTTTACAATCCTTGGGAGATGGTGGAAGTAAAGTGAGAAGTTACGAGGGCTTTTTGTGTCTCGGGGTATTTCGCTCTAATGTGCTCCTTGTTTCGAAGCAGCTGCTGCTTTGGGCATTGAGCCTGTTTTCCTCTTTTTGTCTCACTTTCTTCCTTGTTCTCTCTGCTGTTAACTTCTTCCTCACAGCCAGATAAAGGGGCCATATTTTTCCTCTCTAGCTGCCGATCTGCAGCTTTATCGCGCCTCATAAAAGACGTTTGCTTTTGCCGCAGTGCGAAATTATGTCTTGCTCCTGCTCCTTTTTGCTTCACCTTTTTGTCTGTCATGTTTTGCTTCATCTTATTAAAAATGTTTTGAAAATAGTGTCCGCTTTTGTGCTCCTGTCCCTTTTACCATACTACTTTTTTTCTCTCTCATGTCATTCCCTCCAAGTCTTGCTCTGTGTGTGTGTCTGTGTGTGTGTGTGTGTGTGTGTGTGTGTGTGTCATGCATTAGTAGCCTGCTGTAGCTGCTCCATATGCCTGTGGCTTATGAGCAGATAGCTGGAGACACTTGGCTAAGCTGAATGGAAAATAAATGGCCATGTTCGCAGCCGAGACGCAGACATGGAAATCAATCACACACACTCATCTGAACACCACAGCTGCAGCAGGAGATGAGGTGTGAAAGTGTGTGCAGGAGTGAGAGTCAGAGAGAGAAAGGAATGTGTATTTGGTTATATTTGTGATGTGTGCACAGGATGTCAGTCAGCTTGTGAGCTAGCATCTGTGTTTATTCAGACTCTTGCAACACTGGTGCGTACGATGATGAAAACAAGTGTGTAAGAGCAGAAAAGTGATTACTAAGAAGGCTAATGATCTCCTGTGCAGGTAAAGTGTTTTTCCAGGCAACGCAGCTGATCTGTGTAAGTCATCGCTTTGATTACCTTCACCTTTTTTGCATCCACTCAATCCAACAATGACTCATCAGGGCCTTTTCCACTGCTCTCTTTCATTTGAAAAGTAAATGAACCATTTACAGAGCACGCTCAACGTGTGTGTGTCTGTCTGTAAAAGCTGTGGATAAATGAGTGCAAATGCAGTTCACATTTGTAGGGTGTTTATGTAGCATGTCTTGCAGAACCAATGAGGTCAAATTTCATGTTTCAGGTGTGTGACACACACTTTTACTTTATTGTCATGCTCTCATACTGCGCACACAAAATGCCAAATAAGATGCAACCTCAAAGCCAGTCCTACAAAGGTAGACTTTTTAAGGCTTAACATCAGACTTGTTCCACATTTCAGCATCAACTCTGGTCCATAAAAGCAAAATACATTTTATGAGTTTGATTTGATTTCTGTTTTTAAGATTGGCCTTAAACTTTCCTTTTTGATAAAGCTTATAGTTAGGGCTGGATCAGGTGACCCTGAACCATCCCTTAGTTATGCTGTAATAGGCCTAGCCTGCTGGGGGGTTCCCAATGATGCACTGAGTATTTTGTTTCATTCACCTCTTTTTACTCTGTTTATACTCCACTTCACATTTAATCATTAGTTATTATTGTGTCTTTTGTCCTCTCTCTCTCCCCTCAACTCCAACCAGTCGCAGCAGATGACTGCCCCTCCCTGAGCCTGGTTCTGCTGGAGCTTTCTTCCTGTTAAAAGGGAGTTTTTCCTTCCTACTGTCGCCAAGTGCTTACTCACAGGGGGTTGTTTTGACTGTTGGATCTTCTCTGTAATTATTGTAGGGTCTTTACCTACAATACAAAGCACCAGTTTATTGTGATTTGGCGCTAAATAAACAAAATTGAACTCAAGGTGGCGTGATGGTTAGCACTGTTGCCTCACAGCAAGGAGGTCCTCGGTTTGATTCCACCTTGGCCAGGGTCTTTCTGTATGGAGTTTGTATGATCTCCACGTGTTTGCATGGGTTTTCCGGGTACTCTGGTTTCCTCCCACAGTCCAAAGACATGCAGTTAGTGGGGTTAGGTTAACTGGTGATTCTAAATTGCTATATCAAGTGCCTTGATGCTACTGTTTGTTGTGATTTGGCGCTATGTAAATAGAATTGAATTGAATTTTTTGTTTGTGGGGTCAAGTTGGCATTTCTTTCTACATACACAGAAATTCACATTGAATGGAAATTCGCATTCACTGCTTACATTCAGAGTCCAGCCAGAACCTTATAGATTTGAAACAGAAATCCCTCCACATATAGTGTCATAGTTGCTGCAGGATGGCGATTTAACTGCAGAATGACAGAGGCGCTTAGCAACATGGCTTTTATACAGGAATAGAACCAGAATACAGCCAGCTGGCAATCAGTCGAGTCAAGTCCCCTCTGCAGAGACACGCCGCAGATGAGTTGTGCTCATTGGTGCTCATCTGACTCAGATTGATTGCAATGTGTTGGCAATCTGTCTGAGAGTGATTGCTGGTGGCTGCAGCTACTTGCACTCGGTTGCTGAATGTGAAAAAAAATTGAGTGCAATCACCAGGCAACCGCTGACTTTTCCTAGTCAAGGGGGTTGCAGCCCTATTTTTATTCCAGCCATAAGAAGTTAATAAAGAGACTTGTCAGTGAATACAGTCTGATTTGTGAAAATGTTAACTGCATGTATTTATTAAATACACGCAGCTTCATAGAATCCATATGTGTGTCTCCAAAGTAACACAACAGTGGTGGGCTCTGTTGATTCTTTCATAAATATCAGCTTCCTCACACACAGAGCAGAGAGTCAGTTAGGATCTAATGGAAAAATAGAACTGAACTGTCACACAGAGTTTCACTGTTAAACATCCTCCATCACAGGTCTAATCTGTTTACTAAATAATTTTCTTATAATTTTCTTTTTCATTTTTCAGCTTCAATAAAGAAGAACCTGTGCAGCTTTAGTTACTGCATCAATATTGTGTGCATAGATATTTACCACAACTATTATGACTCTAATAATTTTTAAATTTAATGAGTAATACAGTGATAACATAAATAACTTGTTATCAATAATAACAGGTTTGTAAGTGTGAGTGATTTGGAGCTCTGATCCTGGAGCAGCAGGTCAGGGTTAATGTAATAAGTGGTAATGAAAATGGCAGAAAGCTGCTGCTGCCAACCAGCGTAAATCTACACATCTATTACCAATCCAGCAAAAACATAAACCACATTTTACTGAGGCTTCCGACGGGCTTTCTGTGATGATGTGATGAAGCTGCTATTTGCTCCATTATTTCTTGTCATAAAGCCTATATGGTATTGTTTATTAATTTGTTCTAGGAAGGGTACCTCCTGTCTCACAGTTACCCCAAACATTAAGGTTTTTCATTTTACTTGTATAGCGCCAATTCACAGCAACACTTGCCTCAAGGCAAAGACCCTACAATATTAGAGAGAGAGCCCAAACAATCGGATGATCCCAATGAGCAGATCCCAATAGTGGAAGGAAGAACGTCCCTTTAACAGGAAGACACCTCAAACAGAAGCAGTCTCAGGGAGGGGCAACCATCTAAAACCCAATTCTGTGGGAAACACTGTGGTGGCAAAAAGCAAATAGATTAACCAATCTTATTTTACCGGGCCATGATCCTCTTTCAGCCTGATATATCACACCACAGTAAATCATTTTTATGTCCAGTAAAAACCATAGATAGATATTTATGGTTCTATCTCTGTCAACAAAAAGGTTTTGGATTATGGAATGGCCTATAGCTTACAAAGGACACGCACTGGCTGGCAATGTCTTTCAAAGGCCTCTGAATGGACACGGTGCCACAGGCTAATCTTGTTCTTCATCATTTCAGCTGCCAGTTGTGTTTCCCACCTTTGTTTCTTGCCTGTATTTCTCATGTCATGTTGGATTGTGCATGACACAAGAAATTTTTATTTTTTATTTTTTCCAGTATCTTTCTTTTCTGTGTTCCTCCCTCAGCCTAACACCCATGTTTTTGTTGGCCTGCCTAATATATGGAATTTCACACCAGCTCTAGTAAAGTTCACTTTTCTCCCTCCAATCAGCTGAGATTATGCTGCGTTTGGTTCCTCCTCTCTCTTGAAACTTAACAATAAACGGAAAAATAAATAAAAGATTAGGTGAGTTTTTGCGTTAGTCTCTCCATGCACAGATGTGATGCATTCTGTTCCAAACACATGTGGTGTATTTATTGAACCATCTGTGTGTGCTTTGTCTCAGTGTTCTGAGTGCACCTCTCTCATTGCATATGTATTTAAGGAAGGACTTTTTAAATGAAGGAGATGGGTTAACCTAAAATAACTGAAGTTTGTTTCCTGCTGGATTTATTCTAGTGTCCATCTCTGTAAAACAGGCATAAATATAATTTATAATTTACACAAGCCACATGTAGTGGGGCATTAAACATGTATTAAATGGAATCGTAATTTACAAGTAAAACGCAACCAATGAAAGAAAAAAATAATACCAGCTAATCTACAAAATAACTGATTGCAAACAAATTGTGGATTAGAAGATTTGTTTTGTAGTCACTGAGCCTGAATTTGAGCTGAGCTATTGGTAGACAAAAAACTCTCCCGGGTCTCTTAAATCACATATTTTTTCCCATCATGTATTGAATATAAACTTCATATAAACTGACTTTATGTAACTCACTCTTACTGCCCATGCCATGCTGCAAGAACATTAACAAATACTGGAACAAATACTGGTACACATTCTCCTTCAGGATTTTCCTGGTAGAGAGCAGAGTTCATGTTTCCATCAGTTCCCTCAATGGTTCCCTGCAGTCCCGTGGCCTTAGAAATGGCTTTGTAACCCTTTAATTCATTTGTTTCTCATTTGTTCATGAGTTTCTTTAGATTGTGAAATGATATGTTTGAGATTTTTTAGCCTACTTCACTTTGACAGACGAGAGATTTCTTTATTAAACAGGTGTGGCAGTAATTAGGCCTGAGTGTGGGTAGTGAAACTGAGGTAACTTTGATTTTTGAATCCAGGTGATTGTTATGTCATTTTGTTCTCAACTAATTACAAAATGCATGTCAGTAAAGATTTTCAACTTGAATATTTTGTTCATGTGTGTGTGTGTGTGTGTGTGTGTGCGCGCGTGCGTGTGTTTGTGTGTGTGTGTGTGTGTGTGTGTGTGTGTGTGTGTGTGTGTTGTAATGTGTGTCTCACCCAGTGGAGGGCAGTGTGTGACCAGGATGTCAGTGCTGTCTGGGATCTGGTTCCACTTGTCCAGCAGAGCTTGACCTCTCGGCAGGTTGAAGCCCCAGCCGTAGTACCAAGGCTGCCTGGAGACACACACCCAAAGAAAGAACAACAGTTAGAACAAGCCCCCAAACACAGACAACATCATGATGGATGTCTTACACCTGCTATCAGGTGTCACAAAGCTCACTCTTTCTCTGCCTCTTCTCTTCAGCTTTACATTGACAACACTGATCCCTGGAGTTGAGTATTACACAGAACACAGGCCTCTTTTTTTTTTTACCAACTCAATTAATAGAGTCTAAATTGTACAAAACAAAACAAAACAAAACAGCAAGTGAAGACATTACCCTGACTTTAATAAATAACTGCTGATGATCCCCAAGACTCTGTGGACTGACGAGACAAAGGTTAAACTTTTTTCAAAGTTTGCATCCCGTTACATCTGGTGTAAAATGAACACTAACACTAGCATTTCATAAAAAGGACATTATACCAACAGTCAGACAGGGTGGTGGTAGTGTGATGGTCTGGGTCTGCTTTGCTTTGTAATTGTTAGAACCACAAATTCTGTTCTATACCAGGAAAGGACGATATCTGCCAATCAGTTTGTGCCGTGAAGCTCAAGTGCACTGGGGTTATGCAGCAGCAGAAACACACCAGCAAGTCCATCTTTGAGCGGCTCAAAAAACAAAAACAATAATGACGGTTTTGGAGCGGCTGATTTAAAATCCGGGCTTAAATCTGATTACTTTAAACAAGCCGTTCATGCTCGAAAAGCCTCCAATGTGGCTGAATTAAAACAATTCTGCAAAGAAGAATGGGCCAAAATTCCTCCACAGCGATAAGAAAATCTCATTGCCAGTTATTGCAAATGCACAACCCGCTATTAGGTTTAGGCTTAATTACTTTTTCACATCGGGGCAGGTAGATCTGGACAGCTTTTTCCCCTTAATAAAAGTAATCATCTTTTAAAAACTGCATTTTGTATTTACTCTGATTATCTTTAATATTAAAATTTGTTTGATGATCTAAACCATATACAGTACCAGACAAAAGTTTGGACACACTCAGTGTCCAAACTTTTGTCTGGTACTGTAAGTGTGAAAATATGCAAAAAACAAAGAAGTCGGGAGGGGGCAAATACTTTTTCACAGCACTGCATTTCTTCTTTATACCTGTCTGTATGACCGCGCTATTTTATTTTTGTTATATGTGTTCTGTGTCTGTCACTCTGCAGTGTATCCAAAGCACAAATGGAGAACTAATTATGGTGAAACCTTGTTTATACGAGCAATACTCATTTATAAGTGGAAGAAAATGGATGGATGGATGGATGGATGGATGGATGGATGGATGGATGGATGGATGGAATATCTGCATCACAGAAGCATTTTAAGTCACAGATGAATACTAAAAATTAATGAACAAGAACACACACCAAAGCAAGATAAGAACAATGCAAAAGACAATAAAGCTGATAAAAAGAAAACACATTTTTGAAATAATGTGTGGCCAAAGTGTTTCTGGATCGTGGATAAAGAGCATGTTGCACAAACAGTAAGTGCTAAAAAGTGAGTGTGATTTTGGAAATATTGCAGCATGCAGACCTTGGACAAGATAACATATATAATAAAGTTGTGAAATTCATAATGTGACATTTTTGTTGGTAATGGTTGTGACGAATCTTCTTTATAATGACAGTCTTAGAAAGTCCAGTTTTTCCGTGTTTGGCGTATGTAACATTTTGGCAGCGGTAGTAAATATAGTAAATATCTAGTCTGTGCACCTCTGTAAGCTGTCTGCAACTTTAAGAACTGCCTTAATCACAGAAATGCATGGAGATCGTCAAAGTTGACACACAATACTAACCCATTATGCTCTAACAGTGTTTAGTGGTGCTTTTCTAAGTGCAGCCTTGTAACACTGATGCCTAATCATCCTTTCTTTCAGTGCCGAAACATGCGGTTCGACCTTTGGCATGAGAAGGTACTCTAAGGACTTGAAGAGCAGTCATCTAGTGGAGAGCAAGGGAATGAATCAAATAGTTTTGAGGGGGAGAGGGGGGAGTAGAAAGCAACATTAAACATCTATTTGAGCACAGTCATTCCTGGAACGTACCAGGATGAGAAGACGAGGGCGAAGAGAAGAGGAAAGCCTTGACGGCTCTGGCTCGTGTCCCTTTACTTTGATAGCGGACACCTCGGCCGTGAGTGATGCAGAAGAAATTAACATGTCACTTACAATCTGTACTCCGATCCATCTTCCTCCACAACATGCTGCACGCTTGTGTACATGTGGGAAACCGCCGCTGCTGCCGTGCAACCAACTTTTTATAAATTGCTGAGTGCAGTCACTCAAAACACCAACTTTATCGTAGCGGCCATTGCTGACACGTCTGTGCTCAGTGAAACATCAGATGAGGATTTTCTGGAATAATTTCCGGTGTGTGTGTTTGTGTGTGTGTGTGTGTGTGTGTGTGTGTGTGTGTGTGTGTGTGTGTGTGTGTGTGTGTGTGTGTG
>JAVDPK010000903.1:0-28069 GCA_034780415.1 Cichlasoma orientale | reverse complement strand
GGGGGGGTAATTGCCGGACAAGCAGGGGGAAGGAATCAAACCAAGAATTAGTGACAGGTGACATTCAAGTCCTGTTCCCGCTCTTCTCTGCCTTTATGACACTCACTCTCTTTTTTGTCTTTCTCTCTCTCTCACCCCCCCCCCCCCCCATCCGAATGCCAGAGAGCGCTACCCTGTGAAAGACAGATCTGTGTCATACATCCTCAGACTAACAGGGAGTCAGACCCAGCAGTTTATTAATTTAGTATTGGACTCTGATACAGTCAGGGGTAAAACCATCTTTCACTAAAGGCACATCTCACATATACTCAATAAAATATTCCAAATCAGCATGTTTTATGACTGCAGCATGAAATCAAACAGAAGATTCAAGCTGTTTCATGCATCATTTTAAACATATTTCTCTGGGATTGAAGCTGACATTTTTTTTAGATCGTCTTTGTGAACGTTTTGTTCTTGACTAGAATTTCATTTAAAGCTCTGCGGGTTTGATGAAAGCTTCACCATAGCCAGGTTTGACTAAAGCTTTAGCTAACAAAGCTAACAAAATTAGCTACTCTGCTCTGACCACAACCCTGGATTAACACACCAATGCCAGCAGTATAAACTGGTAGAGTTAATTTGATTATGGTGTCTGGATCTCCCCAACAAGTTCTTCAAATTATTATTACAAAATACACAGATGGGAGCCAATTAGAATCATTCCCTTCTACTGTCTTCTCATGTGGATGGAAAGAGTGAATCTAGATATTAGTAGATGTAATACTCAAGCTCCTGAGCAACACCTGTCCAATTATCAAATGTTAATATGGTTAAAAAAATAGTTTTTCATATTAAAGTCCATTGTTTGGTCATAGACCCTGAAATCCTGCATGTTGAAGTTTTATTAAATTAGCACACACCACCTAAGACAAGCCATCTATGTTTTCCACTTTTCTGATTTATCACAACAGCATCACATAATTCAATCCACTGTTTCCCTGAAATAATGGGACAGTTTCACTGACTGTTGGATGAGTCTACAGTTATGTTTAACTGGCAAAAAGAAATACACCACAATGTTCTAGACACATTTCCACTGAAGGAACTTCCCAAGGATCTGGTCCGAGGCCTAAATCCCTCATGAAATTATCTTTATCTATTTGTTGTGTAGTCTGCACTAACATGTATAAAAAAATCTTCCTTTGGCCTTTTGGGCATTTTGAACTTGCTTTGCTGTTACTGCCAGGCAGCAGTGACTCAGTGACTTCATCTGCACAGCACTACATCACGAGCAACAGCAGTGACTTGAATCTGCTTAGTGTGACTGACAGTGCCGCCAGTCCAGCACTTTATATGCTGTCATAGTTGCTTTATACATTTCTGCATTACCCCATTAAAGTCTCCTGGACTGAACTGTGAAGCTGTGCCAACTGGGACAAACTTAAAATAAGTGAAATTAATTTAGCCCATATTTGGTTGGATCCCTTTTAGTTAAGCTCTTCAGTTAATTGTGACTTTAAGGGTTACAATTAACCGAATCGGTTTTATCACGCCTGATGCAACTGCTGAAAAAAAGCATCCACGCTTTTCAGTGCTGAGAGAAACATAAAGTTTGTAATTGGACACTTTTAGTTAAGAGAAGACATCACTCAACCTAAAACACCTCAGAGGTTTCACAAATCACCCGCGATGTGTCACCGCACGATTTATTAATTTTAAAACTGCAGCTGGATTGCAACAAATCGCCACCCGGGGGTGTGGAAAAAAAGCGAGGCCTTGATGTTCAGGATGTAAGGTGTAATGATGAATTACCCCCGAATGCCTTTTAATCAAGCACTCTGAAGGTTGTCCTTTCCTTCATCCATTCATCTGCCCTCGTTTATTTGGTCTAATCCAGAAACTTTCAAGGATTTTGAAAGCTTTTAGGTGCCATGCAGTGCATAACATACTGGTGAACCATGTTCTATATGATATGTGGTCATATTCAGTGGAATGGTAAACTCAGGTATGATGTACAGCACAGGGAGAGCTTGAATTATAATGCTTACACAGCTGACAGAATATTTCATCAGGCCTCTGGGTGAACTGATCTATACACTGTACTCTGATGAAGCCAACATGCTGAAAAATGTCTGTTTCCATCATAAATCTTTTCCTTCATTGCTGATTTCCTTCTTCCACACTCACCAGCCCATTACATGCATCTTGTAAGTTGATGAAGCACTGCCACAATGCCATTTCCATTTCACAGTACAATACAAAGCCATAAACAAAACTGCACGAATCACTGTAAACAATCTCAGCAACATGACAAATGTGGCTCTCAACATGTGCCACATGACTCGCGGCCGTCCTCCGTCGCCGACACCAGTTACTGTCAAGAAACACGACAATAACAAGTACAGGCCACAGAAAAATGCATCGGGATGCTCCCCAGAGCCGGCAGTTCTAGACAATCCCTCCGTCCCAGGCTCCATCCCACTCCCCACCCACAGATACACATGCACCACTCACCAACACCCTCAATCTGCTGGGCTCGGCAGCGGGTGGGAACTGGGATGTGACAAATCAGCTGAGACCCTGACAGTCAACTTCATGCCCGGCGATAATGAGCTCCCGCCGGAGACGGCTCTCACAGGGAGGGAACTAAGATGTGGAAAAACTTTAACGATGCGCTAATCGGCCGAAGTGGAGTATGTAAAGGCTTTTAAAAAAAGAGGAACAAAAAAAGTTATCTCCTTAGCGAGGAGGATGTGAAAAAATAAGAATGGGAGGGTGAAGGGAGGAGGAGAAGAGTGATTTGAAGACACACAGATGGGCGGACAAACATAACCAGGATGAGGGGATGAACGCAGGAGTCTCTGCGGAGGCTGGGAGAGTGTGCTGGATGTACAGCGGATGAGACGAGCTGGATCAGAGCACATGGTTTCAGTGCTGCGTAAGCCTCCCTCGGTACAGCAGGTGAAAGCCGCGGTGTGTGTGTGTGTCTCTGTGTGTGTTTGTGTTAGAAAGCAGGTGGGTGAGTTGCTGTGTCACTTAGAGATGCCTTAAGCTGCACGGGAGATGAGGGACATCAAATTCAAATCTGTTTTTGGGGACTGGGAGTGGAGTGAGTGGGCCTTTACGCAGCCATGTTAACTCTCTTTGATTGACAGCTTTCACACCGGACTATCCAAACACTCCAGAATTAATGAGGCAAACTAGACAGCTTAGCCATTTACCACCCTGCAGGGCAGAGTCACCTGATATAATAAGTTAACATGTTGAGCTGCAGTAAAAGATGAAGACTATCAGTAGATCAGGCTTCAGTCTATAGTGCTCACATGGCACTCTGATATGTAACTCTTATGTCTGCTGGGGTGTGGACACTTTCTAATTGCTCTGAGGAGGAAATCTTTTTTAGAGACATCACTTTTTATTTTAAATATCAACATGGCTTTCCTAAAATTTCAGTCCACAAATCAAACCTGATTGCAGGTTTGGTCACATTAGGTGTGTGTGCTCTAACAAGGAAAAAAGGCTTTTCCCCCCCATTAGTCTTACGTTCTGGCGCCTTGCATTCATGCGCTGGTTGGAGGTTTGCGTAGGAGCTGGGAGAGCGGCTCAGTTTCACTGCTAAAACCTGTCAAATGTGTTTTGTAGGATACCAGCAGATTGTTATCCCAAGCACCACTGCACCACCGATCGATACTTTTAACAATATCAACAGCGATAAAGACAATTTGTTCTTTAGCACTGTTAACAGAAAGCAGCCATTTCATTTTCTCCCCTTGCCTTTTCTCTAAGTCTAATTCCTTTCCCTACAGGCTGGCTGCACGGAGGCTTTAACTGGAATACAAACACACCCAGCGCCACTTCACCTGCTTTCCAAACACTTTTGCCTTCAAAGAAACCTCCATGAAATGTCGAGGGAAGGAAGAAGAAACCCTTCTCCACCTTCTCTTGTCGTGCCTGGATTGCAGCATGTGACATTAAACACCCCCCCCCCCCCCAAATAAAGCCATTCTTTACTGTGCATTCATAATGAAGGGCAGTTTAAGTTGCATTTAGAAGCGCTGGGGGAAGCACATTTGTCCCTTCCTGTTCCAAACAATAACCAATTACCAGAGAGTGTGAGGTGGGCTTCAGCTTGGTGGATGAGATGCCTCAGACAGTGGAAAAGCTGTCATGGGTGGGCGGCTGGGGGCTGGACGCAGGTGGGGGTGGGGGCTTTATGCCTCTAATTGGAGGCAGATTTCACGCTGATATTTCTGATGATGCTGCAGCATGAGGGACACAGAAAGAGAGAAAAAGAGGGGCTAGGAAGGGAAACGGGAAAAAGGGAGGTGAATATGAGGGTGTGAAAATGAAAAGAACTGATAAAGAGAGAATAAAAACAGACAGAAGGGGAGAGGGGGAACTGGGATAACAGATGATGAAAACACTAAGAGGGGGAGAATGATGGGAGGAGAGAAGAAGACAACAGGCCTCACTGCTGTTTGTCTTGCAGGGATAATATTCCACCAAAGTCTAATTCTGTCCATAAAAGCTGTTGGACTTCTTTTTTTCCCTTTCCTCCCGCAACCTACCCCCCTCCCCTTCTTTCAGAGTGATAGTTGCCTTGGCAACCGTGGCAAATCTTCCTTTTCTCAAACAGATGTCCCATTTAGTTGGAAATTAGAATATGTAAAAAAAACCCACGAGACGCAAATTATTTCAAAGTTCTCCGGTGAAGAGAAGGAAACGAGGGGTGGGGGAGAGAAGAAAGGAACAGAAAGAAAAGAGGAAAAAAAGGAAGAGAGTACCCCATCACCACCAAACACCTCCATCCCCTCCCCTTCTCTTAGCTCATCATCTCTCCTCCGGACTCCTGCGCTTCAGCATGTGAATCATGGAGATTAGCCAGATCATCCAGAGCTAGTGGCTTTTTCGGGGGAAGTGGAGGAGGTGATGCGGATGGGTAGCGGCCTGGAAAGAGAGGTGGCAGGGTGGCTTCCTCTCCTTCAACCAGGATGGGTTTTGGGCAAACGGTCAGACCTGCCAGTGCAGCAGAAGGGACACGCTGCAGCGCAGATCACCGAGCTGCCCTGGAGGTAGTCCCTGCACACTGCAAAAAATATTCTGCTCACAGGAAACCTAATTTAAGTCGAGTGTTGAGCCTTTAAATCCTACCAATATGTGTTCCTTGGTTTTGTTGCTAATAAACATGCACCTTAACAAGTTATTTAAGTCAGAATTCAAGAATCAATAATAATTTCTCAAATTCCTGCCATTTGGGTGAATTAATTGATCTTGTTTCAGATGCAAATTAGTTCTTGGAAGAATACCCATTTTAACTGAGTATTTGATTAGATTTACGGGAAAAAAAATCACCCAAAACACTTTAATTACTTCAATAAAAAAGAAACTGGCTGGGACTAGCGATTAACTGGCAAAATGCAAAGAACATCACGTCGTCCTGAGAAATTTCCAGCCTAGCACTGAGGAAAATACTGGAGCCACTATTCTGCACTGCCATGCCACAATCAGACAGGGAGAAATTTGTCACAGAAGCAGCAAGAGCAACCATGCCACAGACAGCAGCCTCAATAACACACCAACACCGGCCCCAAGACATGCTAGACCCGTCTCAAGGCAAACCACACTTCCCACACATGGAACATCTACTTTACAAAATCAAGTTTGCAGGTTGGACATGAACTGCAATATTCTGCCTTTAAAGGTGATTCTAAATTATGGTCAGTGTTCTGTGCCAACAGAACAATATGGATGAAATGATTACTGTGGGTTATCTGACTACATCAGTGATTTGAAGAAAACAAAAGAAAAACAATTATAACGATAGTGTTAATGCTTCATTTCCTTTCCACATCCTACGAGGCTGAGGCTGCTTTTCTGCCTTAGTGCAGATTTATTAGATTGAATTTTGATATGTTTTAGTTTTAAAAACTACACAGAAAAACAGCAGTTAGTTGATTCTGGCTTCAGTTCTGATAAACATACGTTTATCATTTTTAAAAAAAAATGGTGATACGTTCACAACAAGATAATAAACTGTAACCTTTCTCAACAAAACAACTATGTGAATTACAATTAAATGGTCCTAGCAGTGTGTGAGTATGTAACAATGGGAATCTCAGCATTTGCTAAAAAGAAAATTGGTGAGAAAACGTGCCTCAATTTCATGTTTATCTTGCTTGAAACACTCATTTTAATGCAAGTGGTTCACTCTGAGTTAATCTGCCTTGTTTCACAGTGAACACATTTGTTTGTGCAAAACTGCTGCAACAAAGCAGCGTTTAGAGGAAGGGGAAAACGAGACAGTGTGACTTCCCAGCGTGGACATTTCTTTCAGCGTCCACTGCATCCTGCCTCCTGTGACTCTGTGGTCAAACCCTGAACATCGGCACTCACCGAAAAACTGGGGAGACAGAAAGACAGAGACGTAGGGAGAGCTCTGTGTGTGTGTGTGTGTGCGTGTGTGTGTGTGTGTTAAGGCGGAACGAAAGAGAATGAAGCGAAGAGGAACATAAGGACGGAATCACTTTAATTTCTTTTTTTTCCCCGACAATTCTACTTGCCTTGAGCAGGGAAGGCATGTGTGAAATGGAGGAAAATGCCCCAGAGCATGCCATAACACAAATACACATACAAATGCTGACACACACCCATGCACATAAGTCCTACCCCTGGAGGCCATTTAACAGGTAATTTAAAGAGAAATCCCTTAAGGGAGACGACACAGTAAATGTCCTCCCGTCTGCTCTTTCTCCTTCCATAACTGTTTATTCTGCTACAGGGCAGCAGACAGCACTTAGGAAGGAAATAGAGATGAAATTGAAGAGGAACAGGAAGACAGAAAAAGGAACGTGGAGAAGGTGGTGGTAGTGGGGGGAGTGACAAGTGTTAAAGTAGGCCAAATTCTTTTCCTTCTATCCTTTACCAACCCCCTTAAGTATCTGTTTATTAATGTTCAGTGTTCGTAGGCTACTTTATTTGGGTCCTTTGGGAATGCGAGTGCTATGGGGATGGCGGTGTGGGAGAAGGGATAGGAGGATGGAGGAGGGGAGACGATAGAGGAGAGAACAAATCTCTGGGGGGCTTTAGAATCTCAGAGTGACTCGGATGTTAATTTAGTCTGGGCTCTGGTGAGGAGGCCTAGAAAAGCATGAACTCCCAACTGTATGTTTCACCATCTTTTTATCTTTACAGGAGCAGACTGCTGCATGTTATAGCCCACTGACTACACACTGTGCATACATTACATTACTGAAAACAGCATTCCAGCGCATACATAACATTTTTTAGATTGATTGCCTTCCTCCCGGGCAGCCATTGATTTCAGTACATGTGAGTACATGATGAAAATCAACTTGGAAAACCTGCGTGGTAGCTGCACATCTTTAGTTTTAAAAAAAATCGAAGAATTGCTTATTTATTAAAATCCATATCACTTTGCAATTATTAGCCTTGTTTGCAGTGAAGAAAATTGTGACATCATCATTTTCAGAGTCATTTATTTAGCAAAAGCGTTATTTGTAAGTTCAAGAATGATGTTTGGCACTTGTTTAAGGCTAAGATCACATAAGGATTTTTGAACTATCGAGTTGCACTCGTCCATTCTGGTTAGCTGGTGTTGATAAGAAGAAGATGAAATCGTAAAATGTTTGATATTTGATGTGAAGTTAAATATCTTTCTCTGAAGTAAACTTTGTTTCCACAAAGTTCACTGAGCTTGACTCTTTCCAACCCTTTTAGCATAAATTACAAACTCCATATATCGGCACACTTATTGGTCCTCCTGTTGAAATTCACTCACGAAAGAGTTGCTAGGGGTGACCAGTTGTTACCTCCTGAAAGCTTTTATCTGTTGCAGCCAATCAGCTGGTCTGTGGATGTCCAAACTTTATTTCACAAGTTCACATTTGAGAAAAATGTAACTTCTTCAGAGCTGATGTGCACTGTAAAAAGTGAGAGCTGTGAAAACATCACCTGTGGGAATAAAGCCTGTATTCATATTAAATTTCCAAGTGCCATTAATTCTCACTTTTACAGGAACCGTTGTCTTTTTCTCGACTATGTCCCAGAACCTCCGACAAAATTTGAAGAAACTGAGAATTGCGATCTGCAGTTCTCCATTTCTTTACACCAAATTTACAGCTAATAATCACAAAGATGCGCCACTATAGAAATTATAATCTGGGTCAGTTTGTAAATTAGATGTGAGGCACAAACACAGCTAGAAGCTGCTGCTTGCTGAAGTGGGCGTCATTATTCAAACAAACCACAACAGGTATAATATATATATATATAATAAGATGTTTTATTCTATCAGCTTTTCAGACATGGGTTAGGGTTATGTAACATTACTGCTTTGTAATGTTGATGTACTTCATGTCTTCACTCAGAGATTCCCCTTCAGAATTATGGAACCAGCCACAGCACTAATGCAACATTATGCACTACATTAACTGACATATAATGCACGAGGTCAAAGTGTTCTTACCATGGCTGTTATATTCTGATCTTACTTTGATTATTAGGCCACACTGATGCACCAAATCCCAAATCCATCCATCGTCTTTCACTTCAGGGTCACCATAAACCTGTCCCAGCTGTCACAGGAAAGAGGAAGGGTAAACCTGTACGGGGCTACCACAGACAGACAGGATCTTCTTACTGCGAGGCGATGATGCTAACCACTGCACAGTGGCTGATGTGTTGGAAGTGAAGTGCACAATGTCACTTATTGTTAGAAGAAACTGAGGACTTGACTGATCGTGCCGTAATGTCTGGAATAATGTATTACAAGTATTTAAACCTCTGTGTGCAACTCTCTCTCTTATGGATTATGGATGGATCCTGCTGGATTGGTGAGGCATAAAATCAATAACCTCAATAAATTCAGAAGACTTCTAGAAATGGCTGGAAGCAACAAACTAAAATGTGTTGTCAAAACCCACACTGTATTCAGGTTATACTTTTGACCTTCGATGCAAGCCTATCCATTAATATAGCCAACTTGTGCAGCGTTGGAATGTAGTGTGGAAACCCTAAGTGTGACCCAGTAAGAAAGCTGCCTAGGGTGCTCATACATACAGGAAGCTGACACATTCAAATGCTGTCAGATTAACAGAAAGGATTGCTTGTTTGAAAGGGGAACAGTCCACAAAGCAAAGTCCATAAAGACATGAATGAGCCAGTTTGGTGTGGAAGAACCTGACTGGCCTGCAAGGAGTCCTGACCTCAGCCCAATAGAAGACCTTTTTAGGATGAGGTAGACTGTGAGCCTTCTCGTCTGACCTCACAAATGCGCTTCTGGAAGAATGGTCAAAAATTCCCATAAATACTCTTAAACCTGTGGAAAGCCTTCCCAGAACAGTTGAAGCTGTTATAGCTGCAAAGGTTGGGCTGACATCATATTAAACCCTCTGGATTAAGAATGGGATGTGTGTGAAGGCAGAGAGCAAATACCTTTGGCAATATTTAGCAGCCACCTTTTTACACCTCTGAAGTCAGAGTGTACACAAACATGTCTCAACTTCTCTTTAAAATGGTCACTAAGTGGAACCATGCTGCAAAAACACAACACTGTAAAATGGATTTAGTTATGGAATAACTATCTACCAAAGTTCCTGCAAGTTCTTTTCACAGCATCCTGAAATGAAGTGAAACCAATGGCTGCTAAGAAGGCAAGAAATGAGTTTAAAAGTGAGTGACAGATTCACAGGATGGTTGCCAATAATCTAAACTAAACACAGTTTGTAGTCAGTGGGCTAAAACACACATCCTCACTGACGGTGTCTTTTAAAAAGTTGGATTTGTCACTTATTTGCCGTTTCCCTCCATCTTTCAGAACTCTTTCTCTGAAGTCTCTCCTCATCAGAGCGAGAACAAAGCGAACTCTAAAAGCTTAAAGAAGAGAAACAAGGTCACATTACCTTGATGCCATCTCCACCATCATTAGACTCATTATCACTACAGGAGAAGCTCTGCATATTACAACTGTATTTTACCTCTTCTTTTTCCACCCCTCCCTCTTTCTGTCTTACTTTCACCAGGGCTGTGAAAACAAGCAAGTTAATTAAAGTCAGTGAGAGTCCCTTCCATTTCCCGCTCATCAGTGAGGACAAGCCATCAAACAAAACGCAGGTAGTCCATTTCTGTCAAATGAGGGAGCTGAGAAAGAGGAGATGGAGGAAGAGAGGGAGGAGGATGATGAGATGGAGGGGGACAGGGAGGAGGAGGAGGATGAAGAAAGAGGAAAACGGCCTCTCTTCATCTCTTTAGTTTTTGATGAGCTTTCTTAATTGGGCCACTATAGAAGGAGAAGTGAATCCTCAATAATTAAAAAATCTAATTAAGGAGTCTTTTGCATCTCCGTCCTTAATTATTCCACACGGAGCAGTGGGGAGCGATAAATTTCTGCCTTTTTCATTTAAAGAAGAAAACAGGGTCTCTCGCTTTCTCTCCCCTGTCACTCCATGCAAATCCCCCATCAACAAACAGACTACTTTGTCCCTCTTTGTGATTTCTGTATGTCTGTGAATGAGCCGTCTCCTCTGCCTATTATCCACTCCTCAGAGACAGTCATTATATACGTTTAAAGAAATTTGACTTGTTTGGATCAATACTTATAGCAAACTTTCCCCCCCTGCCTGTCCTCACTCGCTTTTCCTAGATGCTGCCTTCACTGCCTCAACCGTCCACCTGAGTTTAGGAAAAAAAAGGACTTAAGAATGAAAAGACAAAGACAGTAATGCAACCAGCAACACTTAAGCGAGTCAATATTTTCAGATTCTCTCAGAATCTGGAATCAAGCTTCTAACCCCATTAGTTCCTAAGTTATAATTGCTGGCCCCTAAAATTCAATTATTCTAAGCATCTGTCAAGGAGCCTGAAGCTAAATAGACACCTGTCAAGGTTTTGCATGTTTTTCTTGCATAGAAAATTGGAAAATAGGACCCAACAATGACGTATCCAGCTAACAAGGATCATGTGAGTTTCAAAGCCTGATATTCTTTTGTGCTGTGAAGCGCCACTGTTGTCTTTCAATCCGAATTGAGCTCTATGTAAAAAATTACAGCATCTTTATTTATCTGAGTGAACTCTGGCAACACACTGGAGGTTAAATGCTCACCAAGGAGAAAGTCTGGGAATGTTATTTTGAGATTTTTGTTTTAGACTTAATTTTCTGTCTGTTTGATTAGGTTTAGGCACAGAAATACTTAGTTAGGTTTAGGTAAAATACACAATTTCATTTTAGCTTTGCTTCCATTTTCTTGGTCTTCAGAGTGTCAAATACTGCCCTATCATATATGATGGGTCACCTGTGACAGTATGGAAACTCTGCGATACGTCACAAACAAACGTAATCCAGGAGAAACTCCTCATCGTGATATTTTTGCTTTGTTTAGTGGGAACGTAATTTTTCAAAGCCTGCTTTTCTACCTTTTACTGAGAGACCTTTGTTTGTTTATTTCTTTAAATTTATTTTAAAAACAAACAAATAAACTAACATTATTGATTGAAATTACTTGTGCAATTAACCATAATCCCATACATTCAGATGTATTCACTGACACAGCTACAGCCTACTCGATGCTTTCCGGACTCAAGACAGAAGCTAAGCTGCTGTCACGAGCAGATAAATCTGAATGAACTATTACCTGTGACAATCCTAAACTTAGCAAATGTGTGAAGTGTGAAGATTACTTCTGCTGGAAAAAATGAGTATAAATGGTTGGCCCCTAATTAGGAAAATGTAATATAAATTCAAGGCAATACATAAAAAAATTCCAAAAAGAGTGAATTATTGTAATGAATGCTTTTGTTAGAGAAGTTTTCACTCTTCTTCCTGTCAGACGTGAGTTTGTTCTTAATTGGCTACTGATGGGAAAAAAGTTGCACAGAGCGAGAAGCGCATACTCATGGCTGCATTTGTGCTGGTGGAGGAGCGGTTCCATAAATGTGCAAAGCTGTGTGTCCCGGCCATGCAGCTCATTATTAATAATGACTCAGATGTCATCTGCCGAGGTTGCCAGATTGGTTTCTGCTGCCTAGAATCTTAGTTGCTAAATTATGAGTAGAGAGTAGTTCTGAGATACCAAGCATCCAAGATCTGTGATACCAGCTGGTGAAACTATTATGTACTTTTTGTGTGAATATTTGATTTTCAAACACTGGTGTTTTTAAAGCAGGATTCAGCACAGCATTGGAAAGATGGAGTTCAGTTGTAATTAATAAATGAAAGATAAGTCCTCTGTTTTTTTGGGGGATTTTTTCTTAGAATTCCTAAATTATTCCTAAATGCAGGAATGCACTCATCTAGCATTTTATGTATATGAGAAAAACTGTATCACAAATACTGACTTTTACTATTATCTCTGAGGGAAGCTTATAATAATGACGCACACAATTCTGCATCAAAAATGTTTTTGTCTTTTGAAAAATTACTGAAAGAATAATATACCGGAATAATTGTGAAAGTCTCACTTGGCAGCATCATTATTAATTCTTTAAGGCGATACATCTTAAAGGCTCACCGAGAGAGTAAATGTAAGACAATTTATTTGGTGGAAACAGTTGTCATCCCATAAAAATGGTAGCCTAGATAAGGCTGCATAATATTTTCTATGCAATGCTTAGCTAAGCGTAACTGTTTAGCAAATAAATCACAACTGCACACCATTGCATGTACTTAAGTAATGTAATTTTAGTATCAAATTAAGTATATAAAATTTAGATAAGAGGGCAACATATTTTATTAATTGTCACTAACACAAATATTGCTTTATAATTCTTTTGTTTTCTTTGACAAGCACCTCGAGTGAAAGGAAAATGCGGGAAGTTATGGTTTCTAATGATAGTGTGATGCATGTCACAGCATAATTTGTATCAACACAACATGGAAATTAAATTACAAATTAGATGAACAACTGCCCCCTACACTGAAGGGCTCCAGTGGCTCTGTATGTTGTGCGAGGCATTTTTCTGGCATGGCTTGAGTATTACGGTGTGTTCACACCAAATGTAAAGTGAAGACGACACCATTTAAGTTACTGTAAATACAAAGAGTTGATGTGAACTCACACCAGGCAATTTGAAGGAGGCAAATGAGTTTAAAAAAATTAAACTTAGGTTAAAATGTTAAAAAAACAAGAGATCTGTTGGCCTGTAGAGCTCCACTGTCACATGTTTTACTTGTACAATATGCGATATATTGGAACGGAAACTAATTTGGCTGCAGGTCAACCATGATCGGACCATCCTCTACCTTAGGTGGGATTGCCTCTTATTTTAAAAGTACTGCTAACAAGTGGCTCTCATTTACTAACAATGTGCAGGCACAAATCTGTGTGCAAATTGTGCACATGAACATTTCACAAATTAGTGATTTATCAAAACGTTTGTCCGTGAATTTGATACAAACAAATTTAGAATTCCCTCTGACCACGAACAAACGATGACGACCTGGCCATCTATGGAAATTTACATGCAAGCCTTTAAAATTAATATTACTACTACTGCTACCACTAAAAAATATATTATTATTATTATTATTATTATTATTATTATTATTATTATTGCCTTTTGGTCATCATTTACAGTTTTCCAATACACCATGAGACAGAAAATGCTCAGAATTTAAATTACATAAAAATACTGCATGTAAAGAAAACAAAATACTAAATGAAATGGTGTAAATTTAAAACTTTTAATTCAAACATATTTTAGTATTCCTTATCTTAGTCTGGGAAAATGATAAATTTTATCTTATATTATGGTATCTTTCATTTTAAATGTCTCATATCTTGCTGGATGTCATCAGTTAGTCTCATTTGGCGGCGCTATCCCACGGATGCTGGAGAATCTGTATTATTTATAATTTATTTTTTAACTATTGCTCAGTTTCTTCAGTCTGACCTCCTCCTGCTCTCTTGCCTGAGAGGCACAGGGTTCTCTTCTCCACTTCACCTGGGGGGGGCAGTATGCAGATGATATGTAGATTGCACAAGCCTGTTGGTTCAGAATAATTCTGATTTACTAATATGAACAATTTCATTCAATTCAATTTTATTTATATAGCGCCAAATCACAACATTCGCCTCAAGGCACTTAATATGGACAGTGATAAGAACATGTTTCATAAATGTGACAGTAATTTAGTGTACATACTTGTTTTTTGTGCAGGCTAAGAACATTTCCACATATTAGTAAATGAGGGTTATTGTTCTGGAAGTCTTGTGGTTTATTCTGCTGCAATTTTACACACCCGAGCCGTGCTGCCATGTTCTTTTCCTTTCCCCTGGCAACTCTCCTACACAAGTCACACTTGTTTAATCTATTTCTAATTGTACTGTCATGAATTTTAACTTTTAACATGCTGACTGTGGCCTCTACTGTGAGATGTAGCACTGTGTTTTTTGCAGTTTCTCAGAGTGGTCTGACCTTGGGGTCCACTCCTGGAAATATTGTGTTAATACACATCTGAATGTCCTAGATCTGCAAGATGCCCAAACTGCTGCTTTTAAAGAGGTGGTCACACTTGCTGATAATCAACTAATCAAGTACATTACAGGACTGTACAGAGTGCAGAGTACAGAGTGGGGTGGCTGTGGCTCAGGCTCAGGACGTAGAGCAGCTCATCTACTAATCAGAAGGTTGGTGGTTTGATTCCTGGCTGCTCCAGTCTGCATGCTGAAGAATTCTTGGAAAAATGAACCCCAAGTTGCTTTTTGATGCAACCATCAGAGTATGAATGTGAATGTTAGAAAGCACTTGGAATAGAAAACAGTGCTTGTATGAATGTGTGTGAATGGGTGAATGTGTGTGAATGGGTAAATGTGTGTGAATGGGTGAATGTGTGTGTGAATGGGTGAATGTGTGTGTGAATGGGTGAATGTGTGTGTGAATGGGTAAATGTGTGTGTGAATGGGTGAATGTGTGTGTGAATGGGTAAATGTGTTGTATCATCCGCTTTGAGTGATCAGCCGGAGCAGAAAAGCACTATATAAAAACTAGTCCATTTAGTTTAACGTGCTCATTGCTCAGATTGACTCATGATGATGGTCATATTTAATTGAACTGGCAATAGCGGAACAGGGTTCTTATTTATATAATAATGTACATATAAAGTACGGAAAACTACACACTTTAAAGTTAGTACGAGCCTGCTTGTAATAATTGCTTAACATGAATTATGACCTGGTTCTGTCTGCATTTGTGAAATTACAGCAATTGTTGCTATGTTATATACAACATGGTATGTCACAGTGGGGGCAGCAGCTTAAGCAGAGGAACCCAGACTTCCCTCTCCCCAGCCACCACCTCCAGCTCGTCCGGGGGGACTCCAATGTGTTCCCAGGCCAGCCGTGAGACATAATCTCTCCAGCGTGCCCTGGGTCTATGCCCGGAACACCTCACCAAAGAGGCGCCCAGGAGGCATCCTAGTCAGATGCCCAAACCATCTTAACTCGCTCCTTTCGATGTGCAGGAGCAGCTCTGAGCTCCTCCCGGATGATTGCACTCCTCACCCTATCTCTAAGGGAGGGGCCAGCCACCCTTAGAAGGAAACTCATTTCTGCCGCTTGTATTCACGATTCACCCAAAGCTCATGACCATAGGTGAGGGTGGGGACGTAGACTGATGTAGAATTGACAGCTTTGCTTTCACCAGCGCAGCCCCAATCAATCTGTCAATCTCCCGTTCCCTTCTCCTGTCACTCGTGAACAAGACCCCGAGGTACTTAAACTCTTGAATCAGAGGTTCGACTAACACACGGATCCTCCTTTCCAGCACCCTGGCATAGACGTTACCGGGGAGGCTGAGAAGTGTAATCTCCTGCGTATAACTCCTCCGTGAATCACCACCTTATCGTGGTGGAGGGGTTTGTGTGTCCCAGTGATCCCAGGAGCTGTGTTGTCTGGGGGCTTGTCCCCCTGGTAGGGTCTCCCATGGCAAATTGGTCCTGGGTGAGGGGCCAGAGAAAGAGCGATTCCAACGATCCCTATGGAAGAGTCACCAAGGGAACTGTTTACCCTGCCTGGGCCAGGGTTACCGGGGCCCCACCCTGGAGCCAGGCTTTGGGAGGGAGCTCGAGGGAGAGCGTCTGGTGTCCGGGTTTTAGTTGATGATAAACAACCCACTTTCCCACAACCCATCTTTTGATAAGAAATAATATTAATGTGAAGAATATCATCCAATTGCATTGAGGCTGCATCATGTATAATATATTATTTTAGTATTCCAACAGTACTATGAAAGAGATAGAGTGTTGCACAGTGCGGATCTACACCAGGGCTCATATGAACCCTTCAGAATGTGGAACAGAAATGAGACACTGTCTAACCAGAGTGTTACCTCACATTGAGTCTGGCGCAGGAAAAAATGTGCAAAATGGCCTCACGTGCTGATGTGCCCAGATATATTGTGTGCGTGGAGTGAGGATAAAGTCAGACTGAGCGGCTTTTCACAAAGAGATGATGAGGGAGAAGTCACAGAAAATCAACTCCCTCTGAAACCAATGAGTCACATTTCCTCTGACAGCAGCCTTACACTGGTTCACTTCTTGCACCATACTACAAAACAGCTTTTTGACTTTTGGGATCATCCACTCTGAGAGCACACAGGCTGAAAAATGCACACGGGTTCTCCGTATCTGTGCCTTCAGCTCTCAGACAGAGGATCTCTTTGCAGTACGGTCGTGACAAATGGCTTGTAAAATCACATTAGCCTCAGGAGTGAGGAACCGGAGCAGCACCCCCACATCTGTCTGATTTTTCAATACTTGAGGTGACAAATTATGAAAGTTTTGGAAGAATGGTGCAAGAAGGATTTAATATCAGCTGCCATGGTAAAGGGCTGCATGTACATTTGTGTGGATAAGAGTGAGTGATCCATGTATGGGATGAGCTTCAGGAGCCTGCTGAGAGGCACGTAGCATCACGCTTCCTCTGAGGAAGAGAGAAAGAGATGGGAGAGGATGAAGTAGGAGTGAAGGACCACAGCGATGAAGGAGTTAAGGGCCCGTGAAGCCAGATGGATGGAGGAATGGAGGAGGAAGAGGAGACACAAAGTGATGAAGATGGCGGCAGACGATGGGATGTATAACGAAAGGAGGTGACAGCAAGAAATGAAGAACCGGAGCCTGTCACTGCTCAGGAAATGGAAAAGGAGAGAATAGAGAACAGAGACACCGTTCTTTCTGCTTTTTCATTTTTCTCCATTGCTTTCTTACCTGCCCGAGATAACGACAGATTAAAACCAAATGAAATTAAATGAAATTAAAATAAATAAATTAATGCAAATTAATACAAAGTTGTTCCGAATTTTCCCTTTTATCATATGATGAAAGAAGGCTCACCGAATGGTTTGATGAGGAAGAAAATGATGTGTATCTTATGTTATGGCCTTTACATTCACCTGAGCTCAACCAGGCGGTGCTCTCCACCACCATCTTCCAAACACAGAATGAAGTGATAGCTTTGGAAGAATGCTCTTCAGTAGATTTAATGCATGATTTTTCCTCTTATTTGTCACCTTTTATATAGATTAAAAATTTCCATTCTCCTGAGATATAATCCAATTTAGGGTTTCAAGAGTACTGAAGCCTCTTCCAACTGTCACAGGAGAGGCAGGGTACAACCTGGACAGGTCAGCAGTCCATCACAACCCACTTACTGCCAATTTAGAATCATTAACAAACATTAGAAGTATGTCTTTGGATGACGGGATGAAGCCAGAGCATCCATCCATAGGGAGAACATCCAAACACCATACAGAAAGGCCCCAGCTGGCAGACTGGAGTCCACAACCTTCTTGCTTTGAGGTGCTAACCAATTCAATTCATCCATCCTCATCCTGTTCAGGGTCCCAGGGGGGCTGGAGCCTATCCCAGCTGTCATAGGGCGAGACGCAGGGTCCACCCTGTACAGGTCAACAACCTGTCACAGGGCCAACACAGAGAGACACACAACCATTCACACTCACATTCACACCTATGGGTGATTTAGAATCACCAGTTAACCTAACCCCAGTAACTGCATGTCTTTGGACTGTGGAAGGAAGCCAGAGTACCTGGGAAAAAAACCCCATGCAAACACGGGGAGAACATGCAAACTCCACACAGAACGGGCCAAGAACCCAGACTTTCTAACTGTGAGGCAACAGCGCTAACCACCACTTTTATTTATATAATACCAAATCACAACAACAGCTGCCCCAAGGAGCAAACTGATGATGCACAAGTGTCAAAAAGTAACAAAAACCAATGTATCAAATATGATACACTAGGTGTTATTAAATGGCACATAGCCCATTAATAAAGACAGACTGATCGTATTTGAGATTGAAGCATTAATCAATGGCAGGACCTCTTTGAGCAGTTTTGTAGGAAGGGGGTCTAACAGACACATTGAGGTTTGGAGGAAGAAACTATTGAAGTTAACACAGAAAGATCAGAGAGAAAGAGTCTAAATAAATATCAGTAGTGTTGAATAGAGCTGTACATAATGATGTGTCTGTTAGGTTACAGGTTAGCTGTGCATTTGTGAGTTATACCAGGGGGTCGAGCACTCCTGTTTTACCTGCACAGTCTCCAGAGTCTCCAGAGTTGTACGCAGTGAGGATTTAAAACTATTAACGAGATAATCAACCTCTGTGGGAATAGAGTTCAGGCAGCTTTATAACAAGTTTTATAAAAAGTATTTAAATCTTGTTACTACAATTTTGGCTTGTTTTTATTGTCTGTGTGGCACAGCCCTTTTTTAAACTGCGTATACATTTCGGCTGTTTGCACGGTGTCGTCAACATGTAGTTCTCAGTTATGTTAATCCATAGAATGGAAATGGCACTGATGTGAATATTCAGTCACCAAGAAGAGATGGGCATGGGGGGAGTGAGAGAGCTGCACGAATAAAAAGAAAATCTCATAGTTTTTCTTGTTGTTCTGTCTCTGTGGCTGTAATAAATCACAAATCCTACTATTTTGCATCATATGACACTTCACAAAAAAAGCTCCAAAGTGTAGCTTCTTAATTGTGAAAGGATGCTCATGTTTAATACTGACTGGTATGAGATACATATGTTAATTGATTTTGAAAGCGTGTATTTTGGTGCTGTTACAGGCTTCAAGAGGCTATTAGATGGTTAAATAATTGATTTCATGTAACCTACAACCAGACCAGTTGGTGGTGGCCATAACTGCAATCAACTTGCAATCTTGTAACCTTTGACATGGTCAGATGGGATCAGGTCTGCAACAACTCAGTTAGCTGATGTCTTCAAAGTGACTTTGGTGCATCAGCACAGTTAAACAGTGATAAAATAAGATGGACTCAGTCTGCTGTCAGTCTGCTATCAGTTTGAGTCAAATTGGCAATTACATGCGATCTGTGATTAAACAGTAATTAGTTGTGATGAACTGGCGAAAACTGGAAATCCTTTGCAGTCTACATCAGTGATGTAGTGCTATACTGGACCCAGGGGTAGACTGGCCGCTCGGGAGCACCAGGATATTTCCCGGCGGCCCGAGAGTCGTTTTGACCTGCCGTGAACATTCAACTTGATGAGCAAACAGTTTTTGGACCACACCGAATCCAATCTTCCCCACGCTCTCAGACACAGACTGGATGAGATTTATTAGCAGGGCAAATTCACAGTTTATGAATGCATAAACAAAGAAAGATGCAGCTAGTTCATTTCAATAACAACCAGCATTCTATGGCTCAAAGATAAGGGAGTGAATAATGTACAAACAAAAGCAATACAGTGTAAGTGCAGGTTGTACACATGTTTCACTTTGGAAACAGTGTGGCAGTTCAGATAAATGAGAAGAGGAATCAATTAGTTTTTGTATAAGGATGAACTCTTCTGACAGTGTGTGGTCCTGAGGACCGAGACTCAGCTGGAGAGCAGGATTTATCAAGAGAAGAACTGCATTATTACGACGTATTCCTCCATAAAAACCTGACATTTCTAACAGCTGGCATGTACAATGTGTAGAAGAACACAATACATTATTTACTGTCGGAGCCCGAGCCGACCGTGTGTTAATGAAGTTGCTGTTACCGTGCCAGGTGCATAAATATGCGCATTGCTCTGGGTTTTTCTGCAGGCTGTGTGAAACTGTATGTGCCTATTAAAGTCCGTATAGCATATTCTAACTTTCAGATATTAATCTAGCTCCAGTGATAGCTGCATTTTGATATGGTATCATGTATCAATATGTTATATAGTAACACCTATGAAGGGAGGTAAAAGAAATAAAGAAACATGGAAGTTGCTCAGTGTGTGTTCACTGCTAAGAACAGACACGCAGAGATGTTTTCGTCATGTCCTGATCTCTGTGTAGAAATGTGACTAAAAGTCTGGAACCTGAAACCTGCTCTGCTCACTGTAGAAAGGAAAAGAGGATCTATTCTTGCATCAGGACTTTCCTCCTCCTTCTGAGGCTCCATGCTAAGTTGAGGTATGTTGTGTTCCAGTGTTACTGAGGAACAGAAATATGTGGGACTTGGCTCGAAACACTCATGGTGAGGACTGAGTAAAGAATGAGAGGACAGAGACAAAGTTTTGGCACTGCGCTCACAGCTTTGAGCCATAACGCATTTGTTCTGATAGCATCTCCCCCTCTAATTCCGAATAAACGAGCACTCCAAGCAGCAACTATCACGCACATGTATCAGGTGCAAAATAAGACGTGATTTTTGGCATTAAATTTAGCGCAATTTTCCTCCCACAAACCTCGGGAACTCATGTGTGTGTAATTCGTTATATTGTATCCCAACATGGAGAAATAAATGGTGGAGCAGATAAGTTGACTGACTCCAACTAATTGATGGTTTGTCTAAAATTAGAAATTAGACAGCAATTATTTGTAAAGCTTTGCCAACCTGTCTGAGAGACACTACAGGCACTCAGAGACAGGTTGCTTCTTACCAGGCAACCTGCGCAACTGCCTTTACAACCAAAAGTGACTGCCGAGAAGCTGAGGATGCTACATGCTGAATTTCTGGGTGACCTTTTTTTTTAATAATCAGTCAGCAATAGCCAAAATATTAAATTCAATCACTTGGCAACCACCCGTTTTTCCTGGTTGCAAGAAGGTTGTTGTCCTATTTTTTTACTCACGAGTGACTGAGGCTTAAACACGTCAGCACGCTAGCATTTTATAATCATCACTAAAGACAGCTGCACATCAAAGGACTACTACGACATGATTCCCCACGTGTTACAAAGCGACATAAATATTACCCCTAAATATCACGCCCCCTGAACTGCAGCCATTTACACATTTCTAAAAATTACTTTTTGCAGTGAGATTACACACTGCTATGACCACAGATATAACTACAGGTTGTGAATATTATTATTGCTAAAAGCTGTAGTGATGACAACTAAAGCTGATTAAATTTCTGCATGATCAATATCATCATGCATTAAAAGCTAAATCCAAATAGATTCTATGAGGAATTCTAAAGGTTCTGGAACACGTCTGATTTCACATTTACTGAAATGCTATTGAAGGAAACTATTAAGAGAATTATATTAAATTCTTAAAAAAGGGAAAACTTATCTTCTTGATAGCAAATGGACATTTTTTTCATCAAACAACTGCAACCTTATGAAACCTTTATATATATTTATATATACAAGGTTTTCATTTGTTTACTTCTGTTGGAGTCATAATTTTTGTTATTGTTCTGGCCTTTTTTTGTTTGCTTGTTCTTTTTTTTTCTCTTTCTTTTTTGCTATAGACTAAAATTTCTTTCACTGAATTTATACAGATTTATGGCACATATATATTTTGTATTGTAGTGGCTACATTACCTGTCAGGTTAAATTTGACACCGACAGGTACGTGACTGAAAACTCACTCAGATAATCAGGCAGGCAGACTGTTGGGTAGCACCTCAGGGTGGAGGTGGTAGTGTTAGGGCTTTCAGGTGGGGAGGGAGTGTGGTTAATCCGAGGGCCATACAGAGTGGCACTGACATCACTATGGTGACGCAGGGCCCAGAACAATCGCTGACCTGATACACTGTAAAACCCTAACTCGTTAATCCTAATTTGTCACATGTGTTTAAAAGTCGAGTGAGCAAATATTTTAGACCAATGTAAGCTAAAATATCAAGTTCATGAATGCATATTACAATCTAATAATCTTAGTTGAGGAACCTGGGTCAGCTCTTTATACATTTTCCAATGTAACTGCTGCCACTGTGTATGTGAGGAGTAGTGAAACTGTGCCTCAGCACTCCAAACCTGCCAACAGCCACAGCAATGAAATCCTTTCACAGAGGAGATTGTGAGATTAGCTAAGTGAGGAAGAAATAGATCTGAAAAAATAACCTTATATTTCTCAAATTTAACACACCACTTTGATTGAAGTTCTTAACCCAAGTTTATACAACAGGTAATACTTTAGCTGAGTAAAGGTGCAGCTGTTTGCCTTACGATTCCTCAGGTTTAGTGAAATTTTCTTTTTTTACAGTGTCTCCTGCTGGAGAATTGAGCATGTGAAGGGGTGGCTGGAGCAAGCGGGAGTGTGCGTGTAATCCAGCTACATGCAGTGCCAATCAACTGATGAGTAAGGAAGGGGCAACGGTGTACAGATGATACAGGTGAAGAGAGAGAGAAGAGGGACAGCAGGGGATTGGTGCTAAACAGAAAAAGTAAGAGCAGAAGATAAAGAAAAAGAATAATGAGAGGATGCTAGAAGGTAATGAGGATAGATGGAAAAGATTAAGAAGGAAGGTGGTAAGAGGGGAGCAAACAGAACAGGGAGAGAACACACGGAGCCTCCAGCTGGAGCCCCTCTGTGCTGCAGGAACACACCCCGAGGCTTACATGCATACACACACCCACACACACACACACACACACACACACACACACACACACACACACACACATATATATACTCACACACACACTGAGAAGAAGTATGCAGTCCAAGACAAGTGAGAGGACACAAGGGTGCATAAGCCCATGACCAGACATGAACATTCACACATTCACACAGAGATATTCCTCACACACACACACACAGACACTCATCACATCGCGTGGCCATTAAACCGGCCAGGGCCAGCTGATCAATCTGAATAAATCTCTTCCTATATCTCCATCCCTCTTGCTCTCTGTCCTACCTTTTCTGTCCACATCTCTCCTGTGATTCCTGCCCTCCACGGGTTCTTTACTTCTCCACCTCCCTATTTCCTTTTCCTTCCTTGACTTTTCCATCTTCCTCTCAGTCCACCTCAGGCAGCTCTCTGCAGTGGCCTGAGCAATAAACTCAGGGGAACCTGCTATCACAGCAAACCAATTACCCAGCACTGGGGGCACACACGCACACACACACACACACACACACACACACACACACACACACAAACAGTGCCCCTGGGAACCTGTCAGTAAAACACACACAAAGTATATCACAGACCATCATCAAAACACTCACACATACACATGCACGAGCTCACACCCTGGAAAAAAGCAGCCAGTCCATGAAAAAACTGAAAGCAATCCAAGCAAAGGCTAAATTAAAAAGCAAATAAATGATCAATTTCAGTAATTGTAAAGTTGCCCTCAGACTGCAGAAAGTTCCTCATTATTTAAAAATCCTCTTGCAGAAGTACACTGCAGGAAGCGAGAATGATTCAGCCCTTAAAACTGTTTTGTGTCTTTTTTTAACTCGTACTTTAGGGTTTATGGTCAAAAGAGTCCAAGAATGTGCATTAATTGGTTGAACCACCATTTCAAAATATTCTGTGTAAAGACTGATAAAATGTTGGCCATGTAAATGTCAATCAGCCTTGACAATGGATCAAAACAAGAAGAAAGACTGACAATGAATTGCTGAGCTTGTTTGTAACAGAGCAGTTCTTACTTGTCTTTACAAACCTTGGCAGCACAGCGGTGCAGTGCTTAACAGTGTTAGCAGTGGTTTCTCTCTTGGCCTGCATGGTTTCTCTGGGTACTGTGACTTCCTCCCACAGTCTGAAGACATGCATGTTAGGGTAATTAGTCATTCTAAATTGGCTGTCTCTCAGTGTTAGCCCTGCAATATACTGGTAACCTGACCAGGGTGTACCCCACCTCTCACCCCGTGGCAGCTGGGATAAGCTCCAGCCCTCTGCAACTCTGAATTGGACAAGCGATTAAGAAAGCGGAGGAAGATATCAACCTTATTGGGTAATATGTCCCTTCAGCACTCCAATTGGTGTTGCATTTGCAACCAGCAAAAAAAGCTATTGGAAACTATCCAGAACTATGTGATTTCATTAAAGTAAAAAAAAACCAAAACTAACTAAAACAAGATTTTAGGTCCCATATCATGGACAGACTAACTTGCCCAAGACCCAGGGCAAAAAAGAGCTGCTGAACCACTAACAGTCCCATTTCTCCCATTCACTGTGCATCATATACACTTTATTTATTTATTCATTTATTTTAATACTACCTAGCCTCAGGTTTGCCACGAGGTTATTTAGAAAGAAAAGTAGGAACATTTTAAATCCAAACTCAAGCCTCAATCTTGATGCAATGAAAACCTAATGACACATAAATAGGTTGCATTTTTTTACACTCAGTAACTAAATGATTATGTGAATATAGGATATGTCCAGTATTGACTTGGTATCTTGATTCTCCACTTCCCAGTAGGACATACTAGTAAAGAAGAAAGTGGGGAGTGATATTGAGAACTTTCCTGCCTTGAGGAAAGTAGACTCATAATTCATTTCAATTCAGTTTTATTTATATAGCACCAAATCACAACAGTCACCTCAAGATGCTTTATATTGTAGGTAAAGACCAGGTAATAATTACAGAGAAAACCCAACAAAATGAGCCCCTCTGAGCAAGCACTTGGTGACAGTGGGAAGGAAAAACTCCCTGTTAACAGGAAGAAAGCTCCAGCAGAACCAGGCTCAGGGAGGGGCAGCCATCCACCCTGACCGTTTACGGGTGAGGAAAGAGAGACAGGCCAAAAGACATGCTGTGGAAGTGAGCCAGCGAATAATGATAACTAATGATTAAATGCAGAGTGGGGTATAAAAAGTGAAAAGAGGTAAATGAAAAAGAAATACTGAGTGCATCATGGGAACCCCCTACTAGCCTAGGCCTATAGCAGCATAACTCAGGGTCACCTGATCCACCCTTAACTATAAGCTTGATCAAAAAAGTACATTTTAAGCTGTTACATTTGCCTGCTACTGTATTTGAACTTACTACTGCATGGTTTATGTCAACAGATTTCTATATGTATACATATTTCTATATGAAACAACAAATGAGTCAACCAGTTGTATTGACCAGTCATGTCTGGTTAGTCTAAAAAAACTCTCAGTACTTTAAGTGCAGTTCTAGAGGTTCACTATGATGAAGAAAGGGTTACTCACCAGGGGGAGCCATAGATTCTGAAGCCCCGCACAGTGACCTCAGAGTCCTGCAGGTAAATGCAGTTGGTGAGCAGCGACTGGACGTTCTCGTAATTCTCTGGCTTGAGCTTGGAGGCTGAAGGGAAGTAGTAGAAGTCCTGTTTGATGAGGTCTGCCATAAACTCCTGGTCAAAGGTCAACTCGTGGTTTCCAGCGATTACTATCTTGATGTCATAGGGGAGTGTACCTGGTAAGGGAGGAGGGGGGTGAGTGGAGTAATGAAAATTATGGATAGCAAAGGGGGGGAAATGGGGGAGGCAGAAGAAACAGAATGAGAATGCAGAGGTGGTAAGAAGGACGGGAAATGAAAGAAAAGGGATGAGCATGAATGGGGAGTGTGACCAGGATGCATAATTCCACGATAAGGAAAGATAGATGGAGTGAAACAATGGGGTGGTGGATGATCATTTTCAAGGGTGAAGGAAGAAGGAGAAAAGAAATGGAGAGGTGTGTAAATTAGGTAACAGACGATGGAAGAGGTAGAGAAGAGAGGGAAAAGGAAAGGAGACAAGGACACAAGAGAAGGGAAAGAGAAATGGAAGAACACATCAGCACAAAAAAAGGAACGCATGATAGCAGAAAGAGTTGGGAAGGAAAGGGAAGAAAGAGAAAAATGAGGACAACATTAAACCCATCTCAGATGGCTTGGCATTCACATGCAACAAGGCTTTCTAGTTGTTTCCCTCTTTATTTCTAGTAAATCTGTACATCTGTCTTAGATTCCCTCCATCAGTCAAGGTCTCAACCCAGTGCACTGCTGTCTTCTGTTAATGGAAGCATAGCTGAATGCATCCGTCAGGGAATCTTTATCTGAAGGATGGATGAGGAGGGATCATTGTTAGGTTTACAAAGCAGAATATTAAACATTTACAGACTATGGTAATAACTGCTGCATCTTTAGACCCTTTCTTTCCATCACCCCCTTCTAATCAAAGTCTCGCTCCTTCAAGTCAACTCGTATTCTCTCCTCCATTTCAGTGGCTTTAATTGGCTATTCAAAGCTTGGCACAGCAGGGCGTGCGATCGATCTGAGCCCATCAAACCCGGCGGTGGCTGGGCCTTCACAATTCTACACAGTGTTTTCAAAGCTTGGCTCAGGAAATAGAGCGCTAACACTGACAAACATCTGGGGGTCTGCTTTGTCAGGTAAAATGGCTGACGGAGAGTTCAATCACCACAGCTTTTTTCTGTTTTTGTCACTGGCAGGACGATGCGGCGCGCAGCTGAGCACATTGGTTTGTGTGTCAGCATGTGTGTTTGTGAGCGACTTTCCCGTGTGTGTGCGAGTTTGCATGCATCTGTGCATGAACGTGTCACGTTAGTGAAAAGGAGTAATTAAACTGAGCTTTAGAAGAGGCTGACAGCCCAGTGACGGCTCTGTCATAACAGCCAATCACAGCCCAGTGACAGAAAAAGAGAAAGAGTGGGAGAGGAAGCAGAGAGCGACAGAAATACTTTAGGAAGCCCAAAAATCCTTGAGTGTGAAGGAGGAATAATAACAAGATGAAAGCAGCTGTCAAAGAGTGCCCATCTCTGCAGTTTGGGTCTGGGCCGCCCCCTCTCCCTAACACAGCTCCAATTTGTTTGGCAGAAGGGCTTGTGTTTAGTTGTCAAGCAGACACCAAAAAAGGCCCATAAATGAGGGGCTGCACCTCAACAAAGGCACATGGACACAGATAATCAAAAGATGTTCCTTTTTGTTCCTTTTTTTCAGGGTTTGGCATCCGAGGCTTAGTCATCCCAAATCAATGTTAGAGGAACAATACATTCTGAAATAATAATTTGATCTTTACTTTTGATCATATACTGACTAAAGCACTCAGGACCACGGAGAATTATGTGGTTTAGTTTCAGAATTTCTATTTGTGTTCCAAAAATGCATAAAATCCCTGCACATGACTGATGCAATAATTGCCATGTGTTCCATGTGCCAATTGGCATGTGTTTTAAAGCATAATGCCAAAGTCTGCACGCTGGCTACGCAGGGCTAATATTTACCTTTATATACCACACAATATTCTCACAAATTTCAAGAAAGCTAACAGGTGATAAAAGACAGAAAAAATCAGCTAAACACTGCACCTTTTAGGCCCATAGTGAAATTAGTAGTAGTAAAAAACGTTTTGTAACATTGATTCGTCGCACTGCAAAAATTGCTTGGAATAATTTTCCTGTACTCTTAAACACTCTGCTGGCCATATCAACACTTTGAGTTGTACCTCATCTGCTTCCTAGTCATGCAAAAGATGATGAGATTGGAAAAAAAGGGATCTGAAACATCTTGTGATCCACAGACTGCCCCCGTCATCGTAAAACTCAACCATTTACAGCTGTTATCAGCCATTCAGTGGCCATCATTGGGCACGATCCAACAGCAATCCGAACCCTAACTGTAATCTTCTTAATCAACTTGTGTAAGCATTCCTGAAACAAAATATAAAGATCTTTCCACTTTACAGTTACAGTGTGTAAAATTTCATCACTAGTTGTCAGTAGATTGCAGTCATCTGAGTTCTGCTTGTTTACCCCCTTCCAATACAAGTGCATAATCCAGGGATCCTCACATCCAGGCCTCGAGGGCCAGTGTCCTGCAGGTTTTAGATGTGTCCCTGATCCAAAACACCTGAATCAAATGACTGAATTACCTCCTCAGTATGCAG
>JAVDPK010000902.1:35101-46790 GCA_034780415.1 Cichlasoma orientale | reverse complement strand
GCTGGCAGATGAGAAGGAGACTGCTGGTTAGCATTAGCTGTGGAGAGGCTGGTGATTAGCATGCCTAGGCTGGTCCCCCGCAACTCGTACTCTGTTCTTTATTAAAACTTCTTTATTAAACTTTATTAAGAAAAATAGTTGGCACACTATTTGTCTGCAAGCGACATACAGAGATGTCGCTTACGTCTATGTACACATGATGTTAACCTTACACCCCACTGCTAATGTTCTATATTTGGTGATTAGGAACAATGAAGTGGAATGAAAATTCCTCAAAGAAATGTGTACATTTAGAAATAAACCTCCTTTTTTGGGGGGTAAATAAAAAAAAAGACCAAAATAGTTGTCCTATTTTGTTTGTTGCGTTTTTATGCTGAAGTTTTTCGAGGCGGTGCAGACTTTTTGTTGCAGAGCGGTTCTACATGTCAATACATCATCAGGTGGTTTCAGCACGTTACAAGGTTCTGTAAGAGCACTCAAAGCAATACAGCAATGTACTGATATTAGAAAATATCATTTGTACTTTTGAATACTTGAGTGTTTTTAAATGAATGTACTTTTGAATACTTAAGTATTTTCAAAAGTACTTTAGTACTTTAACTTGAGTAAACTTTTGACTGAGCAACTTTTACTTGTAGTTGAGTAAGTTTTGATCACGAGTATCAATACTTTTACTTAAGTACTAGAGTTGAGTACTTTGTCCACCACTGCATGGAGCAATATAAAAATTCCTGCTGCTGCGCCGCCCAAATTGACCCTGAAGTGGACATCAGCCAAATTTAAAAAAGGCAGGGTTACTGATCTTTATGTGATGGGTTCATACGTATGTAGCTGTTACTAATCTGAGGTATATGTTTTTACAAGTACAAACAAAAGTTATGCACAGCTTTCAGCTGATAAGAACCACCTTTACATAAATGTTTGGCCACTCGTAGAAGACACTAAGCTACCTCCATTAGTGGGCAGGTTTTAATTACTGTATGACTCACAAGTAGAAATAAGAATTCCAGATTCATGTCCTGCTCTTGACTCTGTCATAATGCTTGCTTGAGTTAGGGAAGCATTTCTGGTCTGGTGCATCGATCAGGTGTTAGGATGTCACGTTTTTATGCCGTGACTCCAGCCAGCATTTAAAACTGAGATGAGGGTTTGTGCATTTTTCAAAAAGAAAAACACAACGTCCACATGTCCAAATGCATCCAAAAACTTGATCGTGGCCAGGACAGCGTGCTTATGCACAAATCGAAAGAGTTCAGGAATTGAGCAGAAGCTCCAGAGAAGCAGGAGCTTCCTTTGAGGAGCCTGTCTGTTTTCATGGCTCCCGCTTGCTTCCTCAGATTAAAAAGAACAGAACAGTTATTTATAGAGCATGGAGAACAGGGGATTAGTGCTATTCCTGTTGTGTTTTGGATGCTTATTACTTCTTTGATGACTCAAGGTGCTGAAGTGTGTACTTGTGTGTACCCTGTATGTCTGTGTGCATGATAAACTCCCTTTACTTCCAACACTAGTCCCCGCACGACCCCGCCGTCATTGAGAAAACATTGTGCTTACCTAGCTGCAGTATTTCTATGTGGGAATGGTTTGTGCTTGTTTAGAAGAGCATTTATGGGATGTGACTACATTTCTTGGTATATAGAGCTGTTTATTTGGATTATATGCATGCATGTTACATAAAAGACAAAAGAAAACATGCAACTTGTGTTTGAATTGCTGCTCAGTTTCTGGCACCAAAAAATTTGTTATTTCCCAGTCGATGAGTCAAACAAACAGCGTGTCCCTGTTTATTTTGGGACTGGCTGTACACAGAAACAGGACAGGATATTACAGCACCCACAGGAGGGTGATTGCGGTGGTAATATTTCTGCGCGCGTGTGTGTGTTTGTGGATAACATGGTTAAAATGACAGATATCAGTGGGCAAAATGAACAAGGATCCATGTGCAGGAAAAGTTCTCTCTTTCCGACAAGGCTATAAAAACACAAAGATAGATCGAATTAATTATTTCCAAAGGGGCGCAGCAGCGTTCGAGCAGCCTCTTCACATAACTCACAAAACCACGGGCTAGGTTAAACTAAATTCATTAAAAGCTAAATTATATACACTGGCTAAACAGACCAGAATTACATAAACTGAATATGTGTTTAATATATGAATAGATATATCATATAGATATGTATATTATCATTACAGGAACCTAACAGGTGTGATATAAATAAAAGTCCAGGTGAACAGTCCGTCCTGTTTCCAGGGAAAGAACATAATTTATTTATTTATTTATTTTTGCAGAGGTGTCCTCAGAGCAGAGCAGCAGGATTAATAAAGATAAGCACACTTTATAAAGTTTGCTGATGTCACACACTGTAGGTGGGCATAAAACACACCTCACTTTCCAACACACACTTTTTAAAGGGGACATATCATGCTTTTAAATCCTTCCTTTTCATATGTAAATCATTCACTTGTGGTCTCTATAAAGTAGAGCTGCAATGCTTTGGTCTGAATTCCTCGTTATTGTAGCTCCACCCCTCGTTTACTCCTGTTCTGAGGCGCGTCATGGAGCAGCCCGTTTTGGTGCGGCCTCTTTAAATGTGAATGCGACATTTCACGCCCCGCCCCCCTCCAGGTCGCAGAGCGTTCCACTCCACCCCTTTCGGCCATTTTTGTAGTTTTATAGCAGCGATACGATTAGCTACCGGCAGAGAAACGTTTTATTCCCAAGTTTATTAAAGATGTCACCAACGGAAGACTTCCAGCCTCACATGTTCGAGCCAGAGTCTGAGCCAGAGCAGGAGGATGAAGACGACGAATCGCTGCCAGAAAAAAAATGGCGGATTCACGAAATTGGTTAGCCGGGAGTCCGTGACCTTGTTTAGCAGTTCCACAGCAAATACTGTGAAACTAATTGCAAAGAGGTATACGCTGATGTACTGAAAACCTCTCTGCGATTGCTGGTCAGTAGCAGACCACTGCAGTTGCACATTGTTTGCATGAAGGACTTGTCAGCAAACATTTTCCAGAAATAGAGAGATTTGCCTTCAAAGTAAAAGTTGTGCCTTGTGAAATGTGTTGTTGGAGCATTAAAACAACTTCTACTTTAAAGCTGAATATTCTCCATTTCTGGTTTGCATCACTCTTTTCAGTTTCACTGTCCTTTGGTAAGCAGTTTGCAAGTGTTTGCAGCAATCTGTGCACAACCAAAACAATCGCAAGGAGGTTTTTGGTGCAGCGGTGCATGCCTCTTTCCACTCAATCTCATGCTGGCGACTGCCAGCAACCACTTGCCAACCGCTCCTGGAATACACAATTTTCTCTAGTGACTGGTAGTTACCGGGGGGGCCACTGACTGGTCTCTAGGCCTGCATGACTGAGGCTTTAGCAATTACTGTCACAGTGACTACCAGCAACCACTGAAAAAATACTAATTTATCCTGAGTAGGTGGTTTCTAGATGGTCGTCAGCAGGTCTCTGGGCCTGCGTGACTGAGGGTGGAATACAAGGTAGAGAGAAGAAGAGAATGAGGAGAAAACAACCGGGCCTGCTTGGACCATGATAGATCCATTTGAAATTGTTATATTTACATAACTCAGCTAAATACGTGCATTCAGAATTGTACCTCTGTAACACTGTGAGGCAATCAGAGACATCGTCTTTTTTATTCCATGCATTTTACTTTCAGAAGATTCAGATTTATTTTTGCTAGAATTTAATATGGTCTTCTTAAACAGTGGCAGGTCACTTGAGGCAGTTCATCAGCCTTCACACTGTGCAGCCTTTTATAATACAGGCATTAATAACAGCATAAAAAGTTGGACACACCACAGTCGAGCTGAGTGCTCGCATCAAAAGCTTTAAATGTATTTGGATATGCAGGATTTCATTTTTGTTCTTCTTTCATGATCATTAGAAATGAGAATCAGTTTTGAGCAGTGTTGAGTAAAAAAAAGTAATGTATCACACATTACTCATTACTTTTCTTAAAAGTAATGCAATATGCTACTTAATTGCTTAGGGGAGAAAGTACTTTGTTACACTACTCATTACATTACTTTCATGTTACTCTGTAAAATGACCTGAAAGCCATGGAGGCTGCGATGCTGCGAGCCTGTACATGTATGTGGGCGTGTTCATCACTGCCTTTGTGTACCTGTTGCAGTTCAGGGTGTGGCTGCTGGCCTGGGGTCAGCATACACTCAGCTTTAACATCAGTCTTGGTTCTCGCTGTGTCTTAGCATGCTGTCTGTGTAGATGCGTGTTACCCTGAACCCTGATTTTTAGCATGCTAAGCTGCAGCTGGTTCCATAAACACGGGCTGCAAACGGACTTTTAAAGTTCAGCACTCCGGGGTAACTTGATCTTTATTTCAGGGCAATCCATCAGTGTCAATATCCTTTTATAGTATAATATGAGGAATATTGTTAAAAAAAAACTGTGGTCAGTGGTGTCAACGTCCTGGGCCTAGTTCCTGCTCTTTGTGTCACCCGACTTGTGTACATTGAATACTTTGTGGAAGAGAAAGAAAACCGTGCCGCTGAACACAATCCACAGTGCACCAAGAAGCACTGTTTTTATTAAACATAACTGATAGAAAAGCACTGTTGCAAACTGCTGGTATTCATGTAGTCATCAGCTGCTGAAGAAAAAACTCTGAAGATTAATTCAGACAATAAAAAGTCTTCGGCGCGTCTGAGACTCGCCTGACACGAGAGATCAAAAACTCTCGCAGCTCCTTCACCTTCGGTAAAATTAAAACAGGTCCACAGCTTATGGTTTCTGCAAAATTAATGTACTCTGTGAAAGCCACGGGGGCTATTTCAGCTAATTCAGTAACAACAGTGAAAAAGTTCTCAGCTTTAAGGCCTCATGAGGGAAACATGAAAATCTTTCAAGCCTTGATTTGGATTCCTGGTGTTTATGGAATTCTCAGCATCTCTAAATGCAGACTAAAGAAAGCAGAACCCGTTCCAGGTTGCGCCACCGCTTCTGTACAAGGAAGTGTCACGACAAGCTCCTTAAGCTCAAAACGGTGTCAGCGGCCTTCTGGGAAATCAGAATAGAGAGCTGACGTCCCGTTGACTCAGCAGAAAACACGATGGGCCCCAGGAGAGGAGCAGCATATGGAACAGTGGGACAGTCACCTGAAGATTGTGTGGGAGTTCTGGTTCGAGTACTTCTCAAGGAGAAAAACTCTTTTATTCTGTTTTACCTATCATTAATAATAATAATAATAATAATAAAGTACATGGTCTGCAAGCACCAGCAACCTGTCAGTGACACCCAGTAGTGACAGAGTCAAGGTAGTAAAAGTACTCTAAAGTCTACACCAGCTGAGTTTCACCTGTTTCCTTTAAAATGCACGATTGTTCTGAATTGGCAGTGTGTGTGTGTGTGTGTGTGTGTGTGAGAGTGTGCGGCCGTCTGCCTCGCCATGATCGATCGACTGCACCTCGACTTTCGTCCTGCGACAGCTGGGATAAGCTCGAGCCGCACCTGCAGGCCTAAATGAAGCAATTAAAAACATTGATGGATGGATTGTGAACAAATTCAGGTTAGAAAATATTGATGAGTCATGGATTTGTGCACGAAACCATGCGCATGGGTCATTATTGAAGGCCACTGTAGTTCTCCCACCTCCATTTATCTTCCTCATAACGTGGACTTTAGGATTAAACTCTCTCAGCATGAATCATTTCAGGAATGCTTATATGAGTGTTTATGAAGGTAGTAAAAAAAAAATCAACGATATCATTGTTTAGTTGGAGGACGTGTAGAGAAAAAAGGTCAGCTGCAAGATGTGATATTATTTTTTATAATGTTGGTCGGTTGGCCACCTTCTAAACTTCCATTGAATCGATTACTGAATGTTCATCCGTGTACAGCTCAGTGTCATTTTGATTTTAAAAAATCTGTACCACCGTGACGAGGCTCTTTAAAAAACACGCCATACTTTGCAGAACTTTAACATCTCCATCAGTTCAGTTCAGTTCAGTTTTATTTACATAGAAACCAAATCACAAAAAAGTCGCCTCAAGGTGCTCCATGCTCTGAGCTGAAGACCCTACAGTGATGCAGCCAAAGCTTCAGCTGGACTTGTTGCTTTGTGCAACATTGTGAACGCTGAAAACAACAACAACAGATTTGCTTCACGAGTGTGAGCATGTTAGCATTTATCTGACATCACTGCTGCTGGCTGCCCACTCTTATGCTCATTTTAAACTGGACCCAGTTCTCCATGTGTGAAAAAGCTTCCAACAGTATCATATTTTAATAACAGACAAACTATTTCCCCCTTGTGTTCCCTGCGGGGGGCTTTTGTTCCAAGGTCAGGGCTGAAAACTACAGGTGATCCTGTTTCAGGCGTCTCCCAAAACACCCCCAGAAACACCAAATCAGGGCAAACAAGTTAAACCTCACTTTTTGGTGACTTTTTCTTAATCTTATTTAATTTTGCAGCCTTTACAGCACTGTGCTGTAATACAAAGGAAAAAGCATAAAAAAAAGAAATTAAAAAATCCATAAAAAAAACTGAACATGTCCTGATATTTTTCTGCCAACAGATATAAATATACATGTTTAAACAGAGGTTTATGGGCATTTATGTAAATGGTATTTGGTAAAATTCCATACATGGTTACAAAATGCAGAAAAAATCAATACAGAGAATTCCTTCCTTCTACAGCTGCTTACTGTCTAACATTCACACTCCGACGGCTGCATCGGAGAGCAACATGAGATTCAGCATCTCGCCCGAGGATGCTTTGGCACGCAGACTGGAGCAGCCAGGAATCGAACCGCTAACCTTTCGATTAGTAGAGCACCTGCGCTAACTGCTGAGCCACACGCCATTGTCTCATTCATCATTAAAAAAATTCTTCTTTAATCTCTAAAGAACTTTGTAACTAGTGTTTTAATACATATGAAAACGACTCGTGCGCTTATGTTAGTGGGTACTCTGATCATCTGCTGAGAGCTCTGAAAGATGTCATGTTATGGATACAGTGACCCCAAAAAAAAGCTCAAAAAAGTTGAGACTCTTTACTACAACAACAAGAAGGGAAATATGCGTGGACCACACAGCTGAATATTTACTGTCCACAGCAGATTGATTACCTCTCTGAGGGTATGGGCGGGGCTACTACCAGAATTCATTCATTAATTTCTACTCAGGAGTCTGTGAGTGCCATGGCTCCTCCTTGTATGTCTCTGTTGATACCTAAGGATAATAAACAGAGCTACACTATCAGCCCTGTCCTAATTCCTATCACCGCGGCGATTCTGTTCTGCTGTGATGGATCATCAAAGTCTGATCACCAAATAGCTTAGTTCAATACTATAGCTCAATAAATCACATTCAGTTCTTCCACCAAATGATCTCCCCTTTTTGAACCGATTGCCATCTGTGTGTGAGTGGTGGGTGGTCGATTCTGTTCTGTATGATTTGACAAAGAGAAAGCGGCATTGGCAGTTATAGTGGGGCGAGAATAGAGCCTTGAGGTACACCCCAGTTAAAAAAAGCAACAGAGAAATCTGCATTTTCTATGACAAGAGGTTATAACTGACACGCTGAAATATAACAGATATAGAGAAGTCCCCTTGATACATTTTTAAATCTAAAAGCACTCAGACTGTGGCTTCACCACTGAAAGGAGGTCAGTGGAAACCTTCAGGAGGGCCGTGAGCTCTAAAACCTGACTGGAAACTTTAACTAATACTATTAGCATTCGTAAAGATATTTAGTTTAAATGACTTTTTCAGCCAGCTGAGATAAAATGATATCCAGATATGTTGATAGAGGAAGGAGATTCTGAAGAATTGCTGCTTGGAAGAAGATGAAGGAGCAGAGTTGGAGCGAGAGAGAGAGAGAGAGAGAGAGAGAGAGAGAGAGAGAGAGGGGGGAAGAAGCAGCGGTAATTGTGAGTCTGAGCTCTAGTTTCTATATAAGCTGTCTGTCTCAGGCCGCGCCCCACTTTTCCTCCAAACTAGGCTAAAATGTCCTGAAAGGAAGTGACTGCTGCACTTCTCGAGGTCATTCTGGCACACGCACATGTTTACTTCTAGACCTCCAGGAATCCTTATTGACATCCCAACTTTGACATGTTTGAGGCAGAAGTTTTCCTGTTCAAAGTAATAAATGATGCAGCTCAATCAGCTACATAATTGGAATGCTCATGTTATTAGCATTAATATAATATAATGTAATAGGTTATAATATAAGGTTATAATGCAGGGAGGGTGACTTTAAAGGAAGAGGAGCTAAAACATTTTGTTTCAGATGAAGTGAGGAGCTGCACCCAGTACAACACGCAGTAAATAAGGATTTTTTTTTTTAAATATCTCTGAATCATGCAAACCAACTTTAGTAGAGTCCATGAAAAAAAATGAAACTAGAAATTTGCATAATAGAACTAATAAGTTTGAGCAGTCCTTTTATATCATCTTTTGCCCATCCAGAGATTTCCTTATGTGACTCAAGGATCAAGGACAGCGGGTGCTGTAAAGATTTTAAACCCTCTTTGAGGCAAATAGGTGATATCGATCCATATAAAATGATTTTCACAGTGATACACCATTAGCTGTGCCCTTGAAAGTGTTCGGCTTTAACGCCGCCATCAGTGACAGTTTTGTAGCACGACCGCTGAAAACATCTGGAGTTTATTCCATAAGCTACGCGTTTGCATTAAAGTCCATTCTGATTTCTCAAACAAGATAACAGCAAATACAGTAACACAGCAAGGTTCAAACCTTTGAATATCTGTGCTGAGGCAGGCAAACTCCTTTCTGCAGCGCCCCTCGCAGAGCAATCCATCTCAGAGAGGAGTCGCCTGCAGGCGAAAGAGATTTTAATGGGCTCGAGCTGCTTGTCCAAAATTAGAAATACCTCACGATCAAAATACTGAAGTAGCAGTTCCACAGACCACAACCTTATGTTGGAAATATGCAGTTTGCACAGTAACTAAGTGCATTCACGCAGTACTGAGGCGCTTGTACTTTGAGTATTTTCCTTAGCTGCAAATGTTTACTCTGTTTTGGAGACAGTTAAGATACTTTTTACCTCAAAATGATTTCCAGCTGTGAAACTAGATGATTGGATTTGTTAAGCTGCAGATCCCTAATTAAATCCCCAGTGCTTAATTTACTGCTGCACATTATTTGCAGCATGTATTTAAATACATGCTGTCACTTGAGAGACCCGGGAGACAAAATATAGTATTTGTATAATCCTATAATTGTTGTGTCCTTGCCCAGGATATAGATTATGACAATGTGCCACTACTGGACACATTAGGTAACAGGTCAAATGATGCATAGTCTGGCTGACTTCCATCCACATGACATAATTTCGAGCCACATGCGCATTACAGCAAATATTCAAACAAATAGTCACAGCAGCATTACGAAAAACCATTTTCAATCCAAGTGAGAGACATAATTCAGGTCTTATCTCCACAGTCACGTCTCACGGATCACACTGAAATAAAAAGCTTTACCGCAAGAACACAGGACAGCAGAGAGAACAGCTATGAGAGGAATGCATCACGCAACATCTGCAACATCTAACCTTTACGATGAAAATGTCACGCCAACAAACGACAACGACCTGCGAGTTATTCGTGGCGTGCAGCCGAAGCCACCTGCACTGCTTCACCCACTGGGGGGATGATTCTCCTGCGTAGGGACCATATTTATATACACAAAGAAACAGTGGCATGAAGGAGCTGTGGATACTGCCGCTTCAGTGCAGGATTAAAACATGAGCTCAGTGCTTTGAAAAAATTAAAAAGATTTTATGATTAAGGGATTATGTGAGGAGGCAGAAACTGGCCTGGTGAGACTTTATTCCCCCCAGGAGACAACTGCCTTCAATTGTTTATGCAAGCTATTATTGTGAGCTATAGTTAAATTTAAAACTTAAGCAACCTCTGGTGTCTGTGTTAATAAGTGCACGTCAGATTTGCAACGGTGTCATCACCTTTGGATCAGGTGAAACTCTTTGTCTGCCTCGTTTGTCAGTTAAAGCATAAAGCAGACAGTAAAGTTCAGCTCAGGCAGAGACTGACAGAAATGTTTCTTCTTTTTGATCAGCAAATGCATTTTACAAATCGAAGCTACGCAAAGGCGGTGAAAGAGGTTTTTGTTTGTGGTTCTTTGCGTTAAAAACTTGATCTCTGTCCCTGGTGGAAGCAAGTTGTTGGAATAAGCCGGAGCGGCACGGACATTGTCTCCTGAAAGGATGGTGGTGATGAATTATTCAGGTGTATGCTTTCTATACTTCAGCAAAGTGGAGTGAGGACTTTCTGAAAATTAACAACTCGTATAAATATCAGCAAATCTATCAGGGTGTAATCTGAATTAATCTATTTTCTTAAGCTTCTCCGCTTTGAGCTGAATTCTAACATTAAATTAGTCCGATTGTGATCAAGTTTATGATCTTATTGTCTTTATATTTTTCACACTTTGGTGATTTGACTGCTTTGGTTTAATGCTAACGTGAAAATGTGAGAACCTAACAGTGGTCAGAAGTCCATATCATACATCGTCTTTCACCAATGACAAAAACAAAAAAATACGACAGCAGCAACCGTACACCCGAGATTTTAGCAGATTGTTCTCATATTATCTGCTGCTGGGGCCACAGGAAGTCAGACCATCACCAAAGCTAATCACTCTGGCTACAAAGTTTCACTGCAAGTCTGTGACACAACATCCTTGATCTGTGAGCTGAGTAAATGAGTGTCATCAAAAAGGATGATGAAGCAGGTTATGTTTTATGGCAGGTCTGTGTACTGAGTAACTGCACCTTCCATTTCCAAACAGCATGATGTTGGAAGGAAAAGTCCTCAAGCTCCGCCTCTAGAAATGGGGGACTATGTAAAAAAAAAAAAAGAACCAAAAAAAAAAAAAAAAGATTGTAATTGCTAAACAATGAATGCAATACTTTTGTTAAACCCTTTGAGTCAAAGCTGAAGGTTTCCACTGTGGTGGTGTACAGAAGCAAATCTACAAAAAACTGTGTCAGTGTCCAGAAACGTGTGGAACTAATCGTATGCAGTCTATGATCTGGATTGATGGATGCTACAGGAGCCATACTGCTGCCATGGATAACATCAGAACGACAGTAAGCAGTCAAACGACACCATGAATGCTGATGGTTCATCACACTGTCTGGCAGAGAACAAAGTTTTTATGAAGGGGTATTTTTACTCAGTGGCTGGTGAGGGGAATGAGGGGCACTGGCTGGTTGAGACCAAGTAAGTGGGGAATGGTGCAATAACAGGGTATCAGAAACGGGCACGCGCGGGAGATAGACCAAAAAATGTAGAAACGTTACGACGGAGTTGTCACCATGACAATGTCTCATTGTGATGTTAAAGGCGTCCGCGCTCTTCGGTACCTGAATCACACAACTGCACAACACAACAAAGTGCGGCTCTGAGCTTCTGTAAGCTCGCAGAGCTCATCAGTCATCCGCTTTCCAGCCTTCTCCTTCGACGCGTCACACACATTCATCCTGCAGCCCCGCGCGCCCGCGAGCGCCTGCGTGTTTGGTGGGAAATACATTAAGCCGAAACCAACTCTGCAGATTTATGCTGTGTTAGGGACACTAGATCACAGTAATGCCTCCAACACACACACACACACACACACACACACACACACACACACACACACACACACACACACACACACA
>JAVDPK010000902.1:0-15160 GCA_034780415.1 Cichlasoma orientale | reverse complement strand
GAATTCACTGAGCTCCTGAGAGCGACCCATTCTTTCACTGATGTTTGTAGAAGCAGTCTGCATGCCGAGGTGCTTGGGTTATACACCTGTGGCTGTGGAAGAGACTGGAACACCTGGATTTAATGAGCTGGATGGGGGAGTGAATACTTTTGGCAGTATGGTGCATCTCTGTCTATATGAAAACACAACAAACATCAAGAGCATGCCAAAGCAACAGGTGGCAGTATAACTAACAGTGAAGAAATGATAGCCAATCAAAAGGCCAAACAGGAACACAGCACACAGTCTGCTGTTGAAAAAGGCGCACACCTTTGATGCTGTGAGACAAAATCTCTGTTTTTCTTGTTCACATATGAACGCAGAAACGGAGCTTTCAAAAATCTTCACCTTGGCGTGAGTGTTTCAAAAGTTCTGTTTTTGTTGATCCAAAATGCCGTTAATGTGTGAACAAAAGACCAAAACACACAGAAAAGGCTACATTTACCAAAATACCCGCGTATGTGTGGATGCAGCACAGATCTTCAAGTTAAATGGAGCGGTTCTTATATTCTGCATTTTTACTCTGCATGAGTCCTCAAAGCGCTTCATACAGCATGTCTCATTCACCCATTCATTCATCTACATCGAAGTGCTTTCTATACAACATTCACACTTCAATGAGTGCATCTGGAGCAGCTCAGGGTTCAGTATCTGCTATATACTTAAACTCTGACATGCAGACTGGAGCAGCCAGCAATTGAACCGCCTGCCTTCTAATTAGTAGATGGCCTGAGCCACAGCCACTCAGGTTATTAGACCCATTCATATGACTATGAATTCATATGAATGGGTGAGTGTGTCCAAACTTTTGACTGGTACCGTATATATTAGAATTCAGTAATAAATAAAGGATACAACAATTACACAACAGCAAAATACATCTGAATATTTAATTATTGTGGAAGAAATGGAAAAGCAAAAGGTTGCTGCTTCGATTCCAGGCAGAGACACGATCCCTGTGGGGCTGCGTCAGGAAGGGCATCCGGAGTAAAACCATGCCGGATCAAGGAAACAGCCGACAGTGGCTTAACAGAACGTGTTGGAACACTGTTTTGTTGATTTTAAAACTGAACCGAGCTTGTTGTGTTCTTTAATTTGTGCTGTAAAACCCGACACATTTCATGCCTCAGTGATATTAAGTGTAGAATCTTGAAAAATATGCAAGGTGAAACACCCCAGCTGCACCCTGTGGTAGAAGCCGAACATGTTTTTGGACCCACTGCTTTGAGAACCTGGAATCATGCGTTCATTTATTTCCATAAGAAATGTTGCCATTTTTTTTTGGTTTCATGCAATTACTGCAAATTTTTTCCCAATCATTGCAACTCCACAAAAGGCTGTGCTTTAATCAACGGTAATAGTAACTACACTGCTATCGCGGATTCACGCACACCCACAAAAACTCAACCAAGAAAGAGTCTATAACTCAAACATCCTCAATCACCATCCACTTTGTTGGGTAGACGTCTTCAGCTGTTCATTAATGCAAATGTCTCATCGGCCAATCACGTGGAAGGAACTCAATGTACTGCACGTATGTAGACGCGGTGAAGACGACCTGCTGAAGTTCAAGTCGAGCAGCAGAATGGAGACGAGAGGTGATTTAAGTAACTTTGAACATGCAGGGTTGTTGGTACCAGATGGGCTGATCAGAAATTATATGGCAATTCACTATCTGCTAGGTCTCACCTCCACTACTTTGAGTCAGTGAACCGGACCTGTTGATCATGTTTGGTGCTTTTAGGAGCAGTTTAATGGAAATTACTAATTTGTGGCTTTATGTGTTACAGACCATAAAAGCAGTCTGAGCTTCAGCTTTGGTACGTGAAATTCCCATGCTTAATTAGTCTGTTAATTAGCACTAATCGACAGAGAGGTGCGCCTGTGCATTGCACGCGTATTGCCTATAAAGCTGCTTGCTAACCGTGCTAGCTTGCTAGCGTTAGGTGATAACTCTCGCTCTTCACTCTCTTGTCTAAATACGGTTACGTGTGGTTCCAAAAAACTAACACAGTGGAAGCCACAATGCAGACACTGAGGTTCTGAGGTCCAAACGCAATGGGTAATGAAACTGTGACTCTGTACATCCTCCATATACAGTCTGTGGAGAAAACCTGTGAGATAGGTCGAAACTACAGAAAGACAGTGATATAAAAAAACACATTTAAAAAGATGAAACTTCAGGAAAACAATCAACAAATATATTTAAACAAAGACACAAACATATGGAGACGTAAATGTATGTGATTGCAAATAGAATCATTAACAGACAGAAAATTGGAGTCAGGCCGTAGGGAAGACTGGTAAACTACCGGCAGGCAGATAAAGCTCACCTCATAAAGTGATACAAGTACGCATAGTTGATGATAGCTGCAGAAAGAAAGGCAAAGGGTCTGACAGAGCAGCAGATGGAGGGAAAAGGCAGGGAGGCAGAGACACAGGCACTGACATGAAAAAGGCGGGCACAGAGGCTGAAGCAGGTACTCGTAGTAAAAGGTCACTGCTTCTGTGATAAGGCGTGCTTGGACAGCATGCTCACAGCGAGCTGCCGAGTGCTTGTCAACATGATACCAGTGCACTTCACTGGACACAATACACTCAGCAAAGCACACAAGGACAGAGACGTCTCACAGTAAAGAGGCTTTTAGAAACTGAAAAGTGACTGATGAGGACGCAAACATGAATGAAGCCTGTAGAAAAAAGGAAGTGAAACAATGTTTGTGCAAGATAAAGAAAAAGATTTGACTCTCTGAGCAGGGGTTGGTGCAGTTTTTATAACCAGATTCATTTGTTTCTGCATTATTCTGCCATTCAGCGGCTAAATAAACAAAAGAGAACTGACTTTGGAGACAGTAAATTCAGACAAACTGACCAACAAGATTATGATATTTAGCAATCAACAACTAAAGGGACAAAACAAAATAATTCTATGGAAAATCAAAGAATGCTCCCCGCCTGATCCCCTCGGAATCAGCTGATTTTTTATACTGTATTATATTTAATTAAAAAAGCAAGATATTATCTTTACCAGAAACAATATATTGGAAATTGGATCAAATTTAATGCCAAAAAAGGTTTTCTTTAATGCCCAGTTTGGTTATTATAGTTGCTGCTAGGAGTGTTTGATTATTTGAAATGGGAATGGAAGAGTTTATTAAGGATGTAACTGGCGCGGGTGGATGGCTCAAAGTTGTGAGCATGGTGGGTGTTTTTTAAACAGTTGCTTTATCATGGAGCCTCTCAGCAGTCCTAGAAGAACATACACTAACTGCAGCACAGAGCTACTGTAGCATAAAACTTTGTGATGCACTTTTAAAAGGTAGAATAAGACTGCATGCACATGTATGAATACTGAACGTGTTAGCAGACTGTTGGACATGTTAGCAGATGGCAGACTGGGGTAGGTATGCAGTACGACTAATTAATTACTGTGTAATTACTAATTAATTACAACACTATGTTGTGAAATCAGCTAAAAAATTACTTTTTGCTGAGTTGCAGTTTCCAGTTTGGTAAAACTAATACCCACTGCTATGATAAAATTGGTATTATAAAATTAACATTAAATAGAAAGAAAAAAACTGAATTTTATGAAAAATGTGCAAAATAAAAAACACATATATAGCAAACATTTTTAAATAAATGTATAAAGTGACTAAAGTAAAGAAATAGGAATGATGATGAAATGTGGCACACAGTAATAAGTGTTTATCACATGCAAGAGAAAAATTTATACTTCTTACTTAAGAGTCACATTGAATTTGATTCATTCCTGTTTAAATTATTAAATGCACAACACTTTTTTTAGAAAACACACTTTGAATATTTATGCTTTCAGTTAGTCTCCTGTCAGTCTCTAGTCCTAATTTAAAGTCTTAAATTACTTTTGTCATTAAAATTACTTACAGTCTGCATCATCATAGAATTACTGAAACCACAATTAATAAAAAAAAAGCAGGTAAAAATAAATTCATTTTGACATAATTATTCTACTCCATTAACATATAATAATAATAAATCTCAGGGTGTGAGGGTTACTGATTAGCACACTGTGTAAAAAAACCAACCAAACAAAAAATGTAATCAAACAAATGATCAGAAACATGTTCTTGACACAAGCTTAAAATATGCCAAGAAGGCTGAAAGGCAGATAACACAGATCCGTGAATATTTTCCTCATAAACATTTACAAAGACTTAACTTCATACATGTCATCTGATATGTGATCTATTGTAAATCAATACATTTATTTTCTACTAATTACCAAAAGATGCAGTTCTGTCTCCTCATTTTCACACATTTGAGTCGGCCTCTCTGCACTTGCAGGAACTATCCCGGCTCCACATAAACGACAGTCCTGCATTTTGAATCCCTCTGACGCGACTCACTCTACTCAAAGGCTCTGCATGCATAAGAGTTTGGTCAATAGAACTCAGACACCGATCAGAAATCAGAAAGGTGCCAAACGTTTCCCATTGCCTGCTGATCCTGCACATTCATGTGCGAGTGCCTGTGAGGGCACCCTCTCCCAGAACAAACAGAGCCAAACATTTGCACTGAGCGCAGATGCTGGCAAAAGAGAGAGGCTGATGAAGAAAAAATAAAATAAAATAAAATAAAAATAATAATAAAATATGACCAAAGAAGAAAATCATCCTTGTTGGGAAAGAACAGGCTTGAGAAAAACTGTCAGCTCCAAGCATAGGTTGTAGCATAAGTTGCCACAGGCTCCTAATTGTAATGTTTACCTGTACTGTGCTAAGATTAATTGACTGCATGAAATCCACTTTTAGCAAAGAGCTTAGTCTCCAGAAAGAAGGTGTTTTTCCTTTAATCAGCGTGTTTACGGGAGCCGCTCAGATCAGAGTTGCCACTTCTGACATTTTCATAAATGTGCTGTGATAAATTAGTGACCCCTTGTTCTCTGACCAGTCATTTGTCTGACTGACACCGTGGAATGAACTCTGATGTTTTATGCATAAACAACTTGATCATTTCTGCCAGCTCTCGGCTGTATGTGCGCGCCCGCCTCGGTGTGCACATCTGTGTATCATTTTGCTTTTTGTGTTTCGACATACAGAACAGATGACTCACTACATTTTGCCTCTGTGCAGTTGTGTATTTGTGTGGCTCAGTCCCTGCAGTGTGTTGTTTGTTTTCATTATGTGTGTGTGTCCCCTATGGCTTCTAACTATAGGAGCACGGAGATGAATGGAGCCCTGTGAAGCAACATGGATTTCACATCCCGTCTCCTCCTTCCTTCTCGCTGCTGCGCAGGAAGAGGGAGAAAGTGCACAGTATGGAGACAGAGAGATGCAGAGAGGAGGCGAAAAAGGAGGAGGAATAAAACAAGAGCAGAAGCGGAGAGAAAGAACACAGTCAGAGGAACAAAAATGTGAAAAGATTAAAAAAAAGAGGACAAGCGGTTACCATCTGTTTGATATCGACTGGCCTGTCCATTTCAATTTTCGCCCAGCAGGGTTGAGTGCTCACCTTTATATTGGGGCTGCATGCTGTCTTTTTACTTCATGTTAAGTGAAACGCCTTCCTGTTGCTGTTCTTTCACAATAAACTCCTCCCAACGTTTATTTCTTATGCAGTAACATGAGGTGTTTCCCTCCCATCAGCTGCCCTTTACCATCCAGCATCTTCACACTGGATGTGGTCTCTGTTTCCTTTGAGTGGGCTGATTTTAAAAAACGATTTAAATTTTCATTCGTGTCTTAAACAACATTCATTCACTCAAGTGAAACCCTTTTTTCTCGTATCTGGTCATTTGTAGCCTGTGAAGTTTTAATTTACATGTGGAGAAAAATCAAATATTTAAACGGTTCACATTAAAAATTTATCATCAGTGCAACTTCAGTTGGACTGACTGCATGCCCTATTCACAATTTAGCAAAGCAATGTAAGATGTTTTCACTTCCCGAAATCTCTGCTTACATGTGGCCGAAAAGCCAAAACACAGAAAACGCTTCATCTACCAAAATACCTGCGAATGTGTGGACAGCACCTCAATATATTTCATCATTGTCATCTACATTGTCATGTAATATAGTATTCTGATTATCAAGGTGTCCAGGCAGAGTTCAGCAGGTTGCCTCCCAACAGTTGCACTGTGAGTGAACGTGGTCCCACAGAGGCTGAGGGTGCTGCACAACCAACCTCTGGGCAACAAGTTGGTCACTGCAACTACACGTCTGACTCAGACACACGCCAATAAAAACTGCATGGCTAGGTTTATGCAGCAAAGTCTACTCGGAGTTAGGCAATATCAAAACGTACTTACAGATATACTGTACACTGGTTCACTTGTGCTGACTGTAACTAAATAAAAACAGACCATTTCTGTTACCAACTATCTCCAGTTGGATAAACAGTAAAACCTGATGGTTTCTCCTGACACCAGGGAGAAATAAAAACACAATCAGTGACACATTCTGAAGTTGGGGATGGTTTTGGAACGAGGGTCAGGATCCTAAATCATATCAAGCCTTTGTCTTCATTTGTAGCCTAATGCTCTCCAATCTCATTGTACGTTCTGTATAATGACAATAAAGGCATTCTATTCTATTCTATTCCTTTCTATTCTATTATAGTCTACGTTGGAGGAATATAAAGAAAGATGATTTTTCAGCACCGTAAAAACTGCTGCTGGCTTTTATTTGTGGATTTCTGATATTGTCTGGAAAGAAGTTAATGATTACTAATGTAGAGAAACACAAGGAGAGTGAGAGATGCTGTAGACTTGTACTGCCCTACATCGCCTCGACAATCCCCAAGCCACACCCATATTCCCTCATCCACATTGTGATTGGATGGGCTGCCAGCAACAGTCTGCTCTCTGTCCCCTCTGCCCCCTCCTTTTTCCTGCCTCCTTGCTCTCTCTCTCTCTCTCTCCCCCTATCTGCTCTTCCCTCTCGTCCATCCTCCCTCCCCCTCCCGTTCCCCCCGTTCTGTCTCCCTCTCCATGCAGCTTGCCAATGAATGAGTCCAGTCAGACGCACAAGCTGTTTAACAGTGCAGCCTCTCTCTCTCTCTCCTTCTCTCACGCATCTCTTTCGCTCTCTCTCTCTCTCTCTCTCTCTCTCTCTCTCTCTCTCTCTCTCTCTCTCTCTCTCTGTCCTCTCCCGTCTCTGGAGCAGACAGTCAGTGGAGCATCGGCACGGCAACAGAGCAGCGCGGGACTGACGGAGGAGGACGGATGCTGACAGAAATAAATTAAGAACATTTGCAGCAGAACGTTGACTGTGATACAGTTCAAAGCAGAGCAGAAGCAACAGATTGCCCTCAGTTGCAATTGCTGCTACAACTGATGTTCTGGGCTTGGAAATGAAGCAGACTGGCAACAGCTCCTGGCATCTCGTGGTCAGTTTCTCTGTCTGAATGAAATGCTTTCGTTCTGTCCAAAGAAGGAATTAACAATGCTGAGCGGCAGGAACCAAAAGCTTTGATTCGGTCGGAAAGCAACACGTTTCACGCTGGGCGTTTGCATCACCTCCACCATCAGCACCTCCTCACATCCTCCTTTCTTCACCGGGATCTAAAGAAGAAATTCGAGCTTTGAATGCACAAGCAGAGGATGTCAGGCTGGCGTGCAGCGTGCAGAGTTCAGGGAGTTTTGCTGTGAATCGAAAAGAGCGAGATCTGGTTTTAAATGGTGCAGGTGAGATCCAGCACCATCAGTAAGTCCACCTGAATCTCATTTTGACTTCTGAGGACAAGACAGACATGAGCAGGAGGATGCACACGAGGATCAACAAGCCAGAAACCAGAAACTAGAGGGGAGATGACAAGAAAAGAGAGACGTAACCGCGAGGCACACAGTCACAGATTCATAAACAGCTGCATCGTTCTTTAAAACTATTTACCTCACTGAAAGTGGGCAACCTTGACACATATCTTACACATTTTCTGATTTCTTTGATGTTTTCGAGCACCACGGGAGCTTGAATTCACACACAGAGAAAAAGCAACGACAACAACTTCCCTTCACGTTAACTTGTGCCACCAGTAACTTTCTGCACCGATTCAAGTCGGTGTGAGTTCCTTGGGGTTCTCGTTTGACTGTTCTTTTTGGGGTGAAGTGGATCTGCCGTGGGGGGCAGCTGACAACCATCCAAGACGCCGCGAGCCGTACTCCGCGTGAAAAATGCCCAGCCGCGCTTGGCCAAGCCGGCCGACCCGGGCCCGACGGCGGGCCTCTACATGGAGAGGTCGCAGAGCCGCATCAGTCTGTCGGCGTCCTTTGAGGCCCTCGCCATCTACTTCCCCTGTATGAACTCCTTTGATGAGGATGATGGTGGTGAGTGGTAATGAAACACATACATAAGCACACATGCACACGACTTCATCAGGACTGATGCATTAATTAAAAAAACAGAGGCCTCAGGGCCTGTTATTTGTTGCATGTCTGCTTGAAAGCTGACAGTTATGTAAATCTGTCAGGACTTGAAGGACAATCTCATTTCAACACTGGTCTAAAACCTAGTGGGCTGTTTTTTTTTTCTCCAGTAGATTTAAGACAATAAATAAATATTTTATTCTATAATGTTTTTATAATGAATGGGGGATCATTTAAAAATATCACGCATTCTCTGGGAGCAGCTTCTTAAATGGTATCTGGCAGTCCAACCTCAAAGGCAGTAATCATAATAATAATAATAATAATAATAACCCTTTTTTCATTTACTACAAGTTACTGAGCAGAGAGTAAAAAATGAACGCGATCTTTTAAAAACAAGAAGTCCTGGTTTAAAAGGCTCGTGTTACTTCACACCATCAGCAGGCCTCTCTGCTCTCGCGTCGTCTTCATGTGCCCCACTGGAGGCGCTGAAGTTACAAATATGGATGTCATGTCTGCAGAGACTCCTGTGGCATTGGTTGTCATTGTCAATCAGAGCGTTCTGTCAGGTATGAGAGTGCGCTGGTATTAGTGTGTTGGACTTTTGGCAGCATTGTGGGCGTAAATAATGTGTGTGTGTTTCCGCTATTCTGACACTGACAGCAGACGTGTTGAATATACAAAATAAAATTTCAATCTTTACCAGTGATATTGACAGCGTGTGTGTGCGTGTGTGTGTGTGTGTGTGTGTGTGCACGCTCCTCTGGTAGGTTATGTGCTGCGTGTCATATGTGCTGATGTATGCCACGTATGTGTTCATTCTTCTGTGTTTGCATCGTCAGGTTCTCAGTGTTCAGACCGTCAGTGCAGCCGTGCACAGGCAGAAAGACAGCAAAGCCTATGCATACTTATATCCACTTCCATTGATGAGATTGTTGGTAGGATAAAGTAATTCCTCAAACTGGATGCATTAGATGATGTAATGTATTTTGCTCTGAACTGGTATTATTGCAAACTACATTAACTCTGATTTACTGTTGTACTAATCCTGCCTGGAAAACTGCAGTACTAGTATCTTTCCTACAGCCAAACTAATACTGGATTATTTGGCCCAGTATTTGTTTTTTTAAGTAATACTGGAGGACGGTGAGCTTTGCTGGGCAAACTGTGCGGTGACTCTATTTCTAAATCTTATCAAGTTTTATTTATTTATTTATTTTAAATTTTCTAGTGACATATATGGGACCACATGTGCACACAATTTAACATTTAATGCATTTAAAAATATGTGAAAGAGTTTCAGCTTCACCAGGTTTTTATCTGTGGTGTCTAAAAAAACACATTCAGCAGGGCGTCACTGTAAAACCGGTCTGTCTGATGTCTTAACAAAAACCAACATTGGGAAACACACAAACATCTGTCCACCAACCCACTTGTTGCAGCTGTCTTGTCTATCACTCTCATCCAGGACAGCACTACCACCTTTAGTTTTTGCACTTTAACTTTAACTGATTGGCTGCAACAGAAGCACTTGGTTACCTTAAGGAAACGATCTCCGTTATAATGCATCTATTCTATGCATCTATCTAGAGTTCATACACTAGATGTTTGCCAAAGCTTGGAGTGAACTGGACTCAATATTTTTATTAAGTGAAAAATTCTTAAGCTGCAGAAAACGACTCTTGAATTATTTGTTAAGTTTCTCGCTCTATTTTGAAGACCTGCCCCATTTGTTAAACTCTAAATCCAAAAGCAATATTATTTAAAACCAGCTCTTAACCACGAGCCCTTATTAGCGCTGTCCGCACACACATGCAGAAGTGCTGCTTACAGTTAATATGGAGACCTACAAGCCGCTGGGCCAAACTAACATGCAGGTACTTTACATACAGACATACATATAAAATCTTCATTTTAACTGTGATTTTAAAAGCTGATTTTTTTATTGCAGACATTTCTAAATCAAACAGGAGCGCTAAAAGACACAATCGACAGAATCCTGCATTTATCTTTTTTCAAACACAGTTGGACGTGTTGGAATAGTTGGAAGGTGACCCAGAACCGGCTGAGACCACCTGTTATATCTGTTTACATAGTAAATAACCAAACCAAGACATGCAGCAGCTAAAGTCTAAGGGCTGTTTTTAGGAATATTGGGTACGCCACTTACACCTATTCCTGCTCAACACACGCACACACACACACACACACACACATACATGTAAGATATATACATATATATCTAGTGATCGTTTGTCCGTTTTGCCAATGTATGGAGTCAAAGTAAAAACCGTGAACGAGGGTTTGTTGCAGTGATGAACCTAAAGGGAAATATAACCTGAATCTGCAGCTGCTCGCCGCCTGCTGAGCACGGTGTTTGGCTTCAGCAGGCAGCCGTTAACAGAGAGAAGATAAAAAACGCACACTACTTGCTCAGCAGCAAACAGCAGACAGAGTGTAACTGATTAATCCAGTGATCATTTAACATCTTAAGGGTCAGATATTTCCCTCAGGAGTTGGCAGAGACCAAAATTAGAATAAAGAGAATGAATTTAGGTGGAAACTTAAACACAAGCGCAGATGAATGATGATGCTGCTCTTTGAGCGTTGTTGTATGCGGGTTTAAATGTGAATTTTGAGTCAACATAAATACAGATATTTACATAAATTTTAATTCTTCGGAGACACAACGCGCTCCTGCAAAAACAAAAATAACACAACAACTGCTTATGTGCAAAAACTCTGGAACCTACGCTTCAAATAAATGCAGGCATTAGTTTCACTTTGATTTTTTTTATTTATCATTATAGGATTTATACAGTATATATAAATAGTAAGCAAAGATTGTATGCACAAATGCATAAAGGTCAAAGGTGTATGCTTTATTAGTCCCAGCCTAAAACATTCAGATGAACGGGGGCATACTCGGTGCACAAGCTGTGACAATATTTGCAAAGCGTGTGCAGATTAAACCTCGCCAACTGTTTTTGGTTTCTCCGGGTGCATCCAGGTTGAATCAAAGCTAATGCTCAGCCATTTTTTCGGTGCGAACGCTGCACAGGAACGGCTCAGTCTAACACTGAGACAAGCACACTCTTTGGCGAGCACTCATGCATTGACAAATAGATGTGTTCCCATCTCTAGACAAATTTATATCTACAGGCATTTGGCATTTTAGGTATGCGTGTGTGAGGGTACAGAAGCACAGGTAAGTCTCAAGACACGCGCGCGCACACACACAGAAATATGAAAGCAGTGTGTGAGGTAATCAGAGCGAAGCGACAGGCCGTGGTTTGTGGCTCTCCGTCTAATTAAATGCTAATACGGCTGCTGATTGTGGCTGACTGCAGCTAAATAGAGGCCTGATTGCAGGTTAATTCTCTCTCTCCCCTTTTCTGTCTCATTGTCTCTCTCTCAAGCTTTCTCTCTCTCTCTCTGAGGCATTTTCACTCTGCAGTTTTAAATTCCTGTTTGCAGGTTAACTCTGTCTTTCCACCTTAAATTGCCTTTTAATCGCTTGACTTCTAGTCCCCCCCCCCCTCGCTCTCGTTCCTCTTCCTTTGCTCTCGTTGTTTCATTTGTCCTCTCTCTCTTGCTTCATTTCAGTTTAATTCCAATATTCTCCTTTGACAGCACAGGAAGGAGAGAACTGTTCTGATACCAATAGAAAAGAACCAGTGAAGCAACAGAAGTGAGGTGGGAGAGTCTGAAAATCTTCCTCCCCCTGCTGCGGTGGATTTACATTTAAGTCATCACAGCTTTCTGTCTTGCCGGTCAGATGACGACAAGAAATCAGTTGGCTCGAGTGTGTTTGAGTGTGTGTTAAAACACAGTGTTGCATTTGAAATGCAGACAGTTGTAGAAGCCCTCAGTGTGAGTTATAGGTATGTAAGACTGTATAGGTTACCAGCATGTGTGAGTTTATCTTGCAAATTTTATTTTTGACTTTCACAGTCTTGTTCCACAACAGATAGATTTTATTACGCATTCTATTTTCTAATATACAACATTTTTTTTCCCCAAGTTAAAGTATTGTTAACGAGTTTGCAAACTGACCTGTGGTCAGCTTGTTTGTTTGCTTATCTTGGTCGCTGACAGTACACCACAGTTTCTACTTTAACTGAGGACTGAAGCTGAACAGGCATATTTGGACTCTGCTTTTGGTCAGCAGCATTTATCCAAGCTGAAATCTATGTGTGAAACTGAATTGATTATAATGGAACTGGATTGAGCTCTGATTAGGCATCTATGACATTTAGCAATCCCAAATGACATCATATCATTATTATGCTCTTTCTTTGTGCTGCCATATAGGCTGTGAGGTAGATATGGGGAAGAGCTGTTGAAGCTAGGCTAAGAAGAGAGGTGACAATCAGTGAGAGGCAGTATGGCTTCATGCCAACAAAGAGCAGCACAGGTGCAATTTTTTGCTTTGAGAGTGTTGATGGAGAAGTATAGAGAAGGTCAGAAGAGGAACTATGGTACTTTATGAGGAAGTCAGGAGTGGCAGAGCAGTGTGTGAGGGTGGTGCAGGACCTGTATGAAAGCAACGAGACAGTGGTGAGGTGGGGGTGGGATTACATCAGGGATCTGCTCTGAGCCCCTTTTTGTTTGTAATGGTGATGGACAGCCTGCACATGAAGTCAGGCAGGCGTCTCCGTGGACTATAATGCTCACAGATGACATTGTGATCTGTGGTAGGGAGCAGGTGGAAGAGAGCCTGGGGAGGTGGAGGCATTCTCTGGAGAGAAGAGGAAGGAAAGTCAGTAGAAGTAAGAGAGAAAACATGCATGTGAGTGAGAGGGAGACAGGTGTGACAGTGATGAAAGATGAAAGGAGCAGTGAAGGTAGATGTGGACCCGGGGTCATCCATCCAAAGCAACAGGTAGTACATAAGAGAGGTGAAGAAGAGCGCGCAGGCAGGGTGGGTTGGGCGGAGACGAGTGTCAGGGGCGATTTGTGACAGAAGAATAGCAGCAAGTGTGAAAGGTTTATAAGACGGTAGTGAGACCTGTTATGATGCGTGGTTTGGAGACAGTGGCACTGATAAAAACACAGGAGGCCGAGCTGGAGGTGGGCGGCGATGAAGATGCTGGTTATAGATGAGATTTTCTTTGGGAGTGACCAGAATGGACAGGCTTAGAAATGAGTATATCAGATGGAGAGTTCAGGTTGAGCAGACAAAATTATAGCGGCAAGGTTGAGATGGTTTGGACATTTGCAGAGGAGCGATAGGATGTTGAATATGGAGCAGGAGGAAAAGAGGAAAACCAATGATGTAGTGAAGGAGGACATGTAGAGGGTTGGTGTGACAGAGGAGGATGTTAGGAATAGGGTGAGATGAAAGCAGGCTGTGGCAACGCCTAAAAGGAGCAGCCGAAAAAGAAGAACATTTACTGTATACTGTTAAAAAGAAGGTTGGACTATGCTTAACCATGGGAGAAGTTTCAAAAAGTGACGTAATGAGCTAAAACCTCAGGATTCAGTTTAGTTTGATTTATACCAACCACCAAATTTTGGATGAATGTTTCCCTGATAGTTAAACATAACAAACAATAAGCAAACTCATCTTACAGTGTATGTCCCAGATGATGACACACAGCCTTATGTAGGTTGTGCGTGTGCTATCCAGCGGCTCAGGTGTCAGATCTCACAGGTGGCAGACTGACAGCTGAGACGATTCTCCAGGATTACACTTAATGTAAAACATGAAAGCCAGTGATCAGTGCATGCATTTATTTCATCATCTGTTTGAGCCAACATCCAAGGCCTCAGTGAATCTCACAGTAATGGAGGTCATTGCAGAAGTAACTTTATGCTGCAAAGCGCAAGTACCACTTTGCGGGATAATCTGGTGACCCACAGATTTTCTTATTTTCTCCTTATGGTTATGATTTTACACACTTTGCTGCTGAATGTCCTCGTGCTGCACTCAGCTGTGCTTTTTAAATGAAAGTGAAGAGAGTAATAACATAGTGGGAAATGCTCCAATTCAGCAATGTGATTAATGAATGCTTCTCAAAGTGCATTGCTGCATGTTACTCTGAGCTGGTTCCTCCTTCAGTCGATGCAGAAACTAACTGTGCCTCTCCTGCGATATACTTTTTTGCCAAATGTTGATACAAAACTGCACCTGTGTCTTCACCATCAGTGGAATAAGTACTCAAATGACTTGCTAAAGTGAAGCATTCATACCATTAAAAGTACTGCATGCAAAACGCTGAAGAAGGGTCAGTATAGAGTCTAAAGTAGTTGTCATATGGTTCATTTAAAATGGAAACCTTCACACGGAAAGCTTTCATATGCTACCCAACTATTCACCAAAGTCAAGCAGGGTCCAAAACACAGAGATGTACACTGGTAACGTGACGTAACAGCTGATGAAATATCTTCAGCTTGTAAAAAAAAAGCATTATTTTTATTGGCACTAAGTTATTTTAATTATATTTGTGACTTTCTGACTTACATGCATCTGCTGAAAGAAATCAACTATAGAAAGTAAGCTTCATTTAAATATCCAGCTATTGTTGGTGTTTCTCAATCAACTGTTTGATATATTCAATTAAATTTTATTCATATAGCGCCAAATCACAACAAACAGTCACCCTAAAGGCGCTTTATATTGTAGGTAAAGACCCTACAATAATACAGAGAAAACCCAACAATCAAAACGACCCCCTATGAGCAGCATTTGGCGACGGTGGGAAGGAAAAACTCCTTTTTAACAGGAAGAAACCTCCAGCAGAACCAGGCTCAGGGAGGGGCAGCCATCTGCTG
>JAVDPK010000900.1:40911-63975 GCA_034780415.1 Cichlasoma orientale | reverse complement strand
CACACACACACACACACACACACACACACACACACACACACACACACACACACACACACACACACACACACTACCAGCAGTATACCATTTTGTCAGACCCACTTTCTGTCACCATTTGAATGTTTTTCAGTCTGATTTGCCAACAGTTCTGAATGGTAGCCCGGCATTAGACAGAATCACACATTTTTATTCAGCCCATGTGTGTTATTATTCTAAAGATAAATAATACATCATGGGAGAGTGGTTTTGTCAGTTTTTTTAGGGTAATGGACTCAAATGAAGCTTGCAAAGGTAGAGTGACAAGAAGGAAGTGAAATAATAGGATTTTTAGTGAGTAAAAATGAATAAATATATATATGGAGGGTAGCAGGCAAACTCCAGCAAAGACAAACAGGGACAGAAAATAACAAAAATTCAAAAATGCAATCCCAGCGTCCACCCTAAATCCCTCAAAGACCTAAATGGCATCACCTGTGTGTGCAGCAGTAGCCTGAGTTTGAGCTCATATGTATTTGAAATGGTAATAACAGGAACTGGACAGCAGTTTCTGACTTATCAAGTCATCTTCTTGGAAGGTTTTCAAACGATTGCAGCTTTGGGACCATTTTTATTTTACTTTTTTAGTATTTCCTTCAACGCCCAGTAACTTAAGGGACCGATCTAATTTGAACATCTTCCAGGCTCTGGCTTTCCCGAGGGGATGAAAATGAAAATAATCAGTTTCTTTTCTTGGTCAAAACATCATCATTAGGGAAACATTTTAAAAAGAAAAATGAAAAAACTGAATATGTAATAAAGCAGATGCTGCATTTCTCTGATATCCATTTTCCTTATTACATGCTGAGCTTCAAATCCATTTTTTATACTCTTTATCATCCTGATTTCACACCATGCACATATATGCCCATATGGGGATGCATGCATATATGATTATATTTATATTGATGATATAAATACAATCAGCTAAATATAATATTTTATTATTATATACCTTAGTTAATATTGTATGTACCTGCCTAGAGACTGCAGATGGAAATCAGCATGAGATCATTGTTTCAGTGCACGGCTCCTGACAAATTAGCCTAAAATAAACAGTATGAAACAAACTTTCATGTAAACTTCTTTTCTCCTCTAACTTTTGGGTTGTTTTCTTCCTCTGTCCTTGTTTGTTTACCATTTTTTCTCTAATGCCTTTTTCTAAGGCATCCCCTGCAACGCCGTATTTAACATCACAGCGCTGTGAAATGTGGGCACTTCCCTTCGGCGGAACTCTACAGAAATGCGGTCTTACTGAAAGTGTGCATAAAGGGCTCAAAGGCCCATTTCCAATCAGTGTCCTACACCCTCCCACTCCATGGCGAATGTAACTCTGTGTGGAGTCACATTTGCAGCTGCTGTAGGGTCTCTTAATTAAAGGGCAGAGTGGAAATGACACAGCAAGCTTTGGGACACCTTCGCCTTTCTGCAACGGGAAAAAGGAACTTGTAGTCAGTATCTTTATTTATACAGCTATCGGCTGCATGTCTTAAAGGTCGTCACTTATTAGAAAATTCACCAATTCAGGTATTTTTTCATACAGATCTTTATTGGGTTATAGGAGAGATATGTTTCACCCATTTTTTTTTCCTTATAACACCGTAGACATGATATTCCCCTTCCCAACACATGAGAATCATGCTAATCATGCTCTATTCACGTAACCCTGATACTGAATTTTTTTAACTGTAGGGTTGACACTAAATCCTAATATTAATAATAATACTTATATTTCTTAATTGTATTACTTGTTTTTGTGTAAATTCTTCAGGCACGCCAAAAATAGAGGTCAAAGGGCAACAACCACGAGTTTGTTTACTTGAGAGCTGCACATGTGCTGAGTGGGATTTGAAAGCCTGCACTGGTGCAGTCTCTGTGTTGGAGAGCTTTATAAACTAAACTCACACTTAAAGCTAGTGGCTTTGGAACAGCACTTAATGTGGCGGACCCTCTCACGTTTAGGTGCCAGACTGGAACTGGGCCAACATGCCAGAGAGCCCACACACACTTGTCAGTCCTCACAGTGGGGGGGGGGGGGGGGTTCTAGTGGGAATTTACCTCAAAGTCTGTGCCTCAGAGTGGTACACACCTGGGTGAAGGGTGATGAAGGACAGGTAAACTTACTCAGATAATAATGAAGGTGGAAAGAGACCAAAGGAATGAAGTAAAAACACACGAGGAGACGATCTATAAGATAAAATAAGAAGTAATTAAAAAAAGACTAAACTCTGTGAAAACCTAGGAGACAGATGGGTGGAAGGCACATGGAAAAGTAAAACACTCAGAAGCACAAGGGCCAATAGCCAATAGAGCTCAAGATCATGATGGAAACCATCACAGGTGAAATCCATCCTGTAGGTAAGTCTTGTCTGTATTTCCTCGAGCACCTGCGATCCTGCAGCCTCCTTTATCTAAAGTTAATCACAGAGCAGACCTGTTCCTGACTTGAGGCTGTGGCAGAAACTGTGGATTTATCACACACACACACACACACACACACACACACTTCAGTACCCTATCACCTGCGCCCTGCCCCCTAACACAGTCAGCTTTTCTCCGCTTTCACCTTGACTCCACTTTCTCAAACCGGACCTTCTGTAACTTAATAAAAGAACGACCGCCCGGATGTTGATATTTCTCCCAGGAAAATTAGATTTGAAGCAAATGATAGACATCTCTGTGGTAGAGATTTAATCAGCGTTACTTTTGAGGCTAAGCCAGGGTTCGGTTGTGTAAGACGCCTGTAGGGTAAAACTATGCGGGTAAGCTCTTTGATTGGACGGTGATAGACTGCAGGCCGTCTCTATGTGGGTGACTAATTAACAGCACCCTAATTTGGAAATCAGACTTTCTCTGGTGTCGAACCAGGCTGTGATTTAATACCACAATCAAAATCAAACCCAATTACCCAGGCGTTCGGGGGCTGCAGGATTATTTTTAAGTTTGTTGCCATGGAAATCAAGTCCATGTCATAATGTAGTGAGGGATTAGATGGTGATGTCAGACATCTGTGTCAAATCCTTCTCCAGCTCATTTCAGCCGTTTGTCATGTTCTTGGATGACAGATGACAGGCTGACACGGGCAGGGGAAGTCAGCACGCTGCAGCTTTATAATGAGTTTCAAACTCTTGTTTATACCCCGCTTGCTTTTCCCGTATCTTGGCTTCATAGCTTCCTATCCTTTCACCCTGAGGTAATGTGGCCTTTGAGGTAAATACCATTTGTTTTGTGGATTTTCCTATGATAGCTGAATAATGGCTTGAAGTACGAGGCTAAATGAAAGTCTGAGGCCGGGGATGGGAGTAATCTCGCCTTTCTTTCTGTGCGCTGACACAGGCCAATGGAGATTAATGAGAGTGCCACAGTCTTAACACTTTCACTGCTACAAGACAAACAACGTCTGCTTTGTGTTGTTTATACTTTCACGCTCACCAAAAGCCGTTCTCTGGCTCCACATAGTTGCACTTTTTTTTAGCATTAAAACAAAGTTTTGATGGGAAAAAAAAGAGTTTCACCACCCCTATCTAAAATCCAGTTTAGCAAATGAACTCTTTATTTGCACTGTCTGGTCATTTTCTTACAGTGAAAGCTAAACCTGCAAGAATAAAATGAATGTGGGGGAATTACTAAGCTATTTATCCTGCCGGCCTTAAATCTAAATGAAAAACATTAAAAGTGCTGCAAAGGAGCTGCAGTAAAAGGTTCTTGAAAGCAGTGGAAAATACAAAAGACGTGATCTCATTATCCTAACTGCGGTTTGCAAATGTATTAAACTGTTTATGCCACATTATATTAGGAGTAAGCTTTACTGAACAGATTTAAGTGTTTATTGGAGTAAGACATATTTTAGGCATATTTTATTAATGCACTTTATAATTATGTCATCATTTGTGACCTTTTTGAACCAGCCTCTGCTTACAGGCGACAGGACGAGTTGCATTAGCACACATCATTTGCTTACAGCTTCATTCAGCTAATCTGATTTATGTACACTGCTCATAAAATTAAGGGAACACTCAATCATAGCAGTATAATACAAAGTCAGTTGAGACTGCGCTGGGAGGCACAGCAGACTTTCTTGCAGCAGCATGCATGGACGTGCCGTCCTGGACGAGCTGGACTACCTGCGAATGTGCTGCAGGTATCATACCAGATGAAGGTGCAAGATGAGGTTAGCTTTTTACCAAAGTTAGCAGAGTCCTTATTTTATTTTGATGTGGATGTTTCGGCTTCGTCTACAATCGTTACCGTCCTGACACCCAAACAAGAGCTCAGGTCTCAGGAGGTTAACCAGGTGGAAAACTATTATTTAGTGCCTGTTTTTCACTGGCACTAATGCTGATGCCAACCTACATTTGAAAACCATCCATCTATCCATCCATCCATCCATCCATCCATCCATCCATCTATCCATCCATCCATCCATCCATCCATCCATCCATCCATCCATCCATCCATCCATCCATCTTCTTCCACTTACCCAATTCAGGGTCCGGGGCTTGAGCCTATCCAGCAAGAAAATCACGGTGGACAAAATCTCTGTGACTCATCTGTGAATTTCCCCCTCCCATAGCCCCGGACTTCAGTGGCTCCAATTTTTTTCAGTGGTTCCAGCAATTATGGAGTGCTGGCACAAGCTCTTTGGCAAAGATACTTCATAGGCTGCATTAAAATGCATGGAAACAATTCTAGAGTGGGCAACAGGCACTGCTGAAAAAGATATATAGGAGAAGTCAGCAAAGTTTTTAGGATCTATTTATTGCTAAACTTCTAGAAGTTAGAAGTTAATTGTTGAGACATCAAATGCTGCAAGCCTGGCTAAAACGTTGCATGCCTTATTGTTGCTTTATTGAAATAAAAAAGAAAAAGCTTCCTATCCAACCGGTGTTTTTGTTAAGAGAGGCACTGCATAGCACTGCATTGTAATTACTGCACCGTTATCTGACCCGTGAAGCTGAGTGCTTTAGTGTAGGCCTTCACTGAAAATATTATGCACAGTGTATTAATGTTTTCAGGTCTGGCATGTTTTTAAGTAATCTGTGTGGATATGTTGAGTCCACTGCTGATAATCACAGAGCAATGGGACCGGGTCAACTGATGTGGATGCAACATGCCCACCATCTGTGTGCGCCATTTAATCTCTGGAAGGATTAATCTGGTACTCCATGGGTGATATGAGCGCTTTCTTACATGCGTGATGCTCTCAGCTTTGCAAAAATAGCGCCGAATACCCATAAAAACACATCCCGCAGACCTGAATTGGATGTGTTAAATATTTCTCCAGAGGAAAGAATGTGATTTAATGAGTGTATCTGGGAAATGAATGTATTTGGCATTAATATGTGGCTTCCGTTTTGTGGTGCTGCACCTCCCTATCCTTCAAAAACAGATTACCACTGAAAATAGATTGGATTATATTCAAAGAATGTGGCAGAGTGGGAATGAATCTTCCTCGCTGTCGGTTTTGGATGCCGCATGATAGCTACCTCCCAGCTGTGATTTGATCCAATATGAAACTCAATTTTTTAATTGCAGAGAGATTCAGCAGATTCTTTGTGAGGAGTCATGCGCCAACAAAATATTTTTTTTGTTCCGTCAGTTAGACGTCACATGAAGGATTTGTTTTAATTAAAGTTGAACCTGCTCCATCGCCTTGGAGTCAAATTGAATTCTCCATTTTAAATACTCAGATTATTTTTGTTATACAGTGCTAGCTTTGTAATGTATTCGGAGATGGGCTTCTCCCTGGGCCCTTGTTAAAAGGCATGAAAGAAATTAACAACCAACAAAGTCTTTATCTCACTCGTACACTAAAAAGGGTTACACAGATGGAAAAGTGCTCTGAAGCTATTTGAGGATGTTTTAAAGAGCGACAGCACCTCAAGGTATGGTTAGGGCATGAAATTCTAATTGCACATCACTGGGAAAATGTTGGGAGGAATGAAAACAAAGTTCGCCTACTGATTATTTAATAGGCCAACACATTAGCTGAGTGCAGCATATTTTAGGGTACAAAATCAGCCTTAATGGGAAAGTAAAATCTTCCCTTGTGTTTTTTATATATATATATATATATATATATGTATTAATAAGGTGAGTAAGTCCTTGCCTATTCTCCCATAACTTCATAACTGTTTACCTGTCCTGCTGTATTCATTCTCTGATATCACACCTCACAGACAATCAGTGATTATTTCCCAGATTTATGATACGGTGTCCTACAGTATTTTATCCCCTGCAATATTCTCTGCTCTCTTCCTTTGATTTATAATACCCTCTGCTCTGCAGCACACGCCGTAGTGTGGTGCTTTATGCTGTGGCACAGCAGCGCTGATCAGTAGCCCTTGGAGGTGATTTATAAGCAATGAGATTTCCGGTCAGAACAGCTTAATTGAGCCTGTATATGCTAGCAGAGCAGTCCTTGAGGAAGGGATAAGGTAATGAGGGGGAAAATGACGAGTGGGAGACACTTTGGCTGTAAATCAGCCTCCTTACACCTGCCAAGAGGAAGCGTTTAAAAAAAAAAACCCCACACACACACACACACACACACACACAAAAAAACAAAGCTTACACCTGCACCAATGCTGTGGAGCTTCAAGTTCACTTTACTGACCTTATAACAACTCAGTGGGGTGGCTTCTCGAGTGCGCCCTCATTTTTCTCCCTTTCTTCACTCACCCGTGGACCCCGGATCCCAGGTGAGCCTCGTATGCAGGTAGTCGGCTTGCTCTTTGCACTTACAGTCTTGCTCAGGACCTCTGGATATTATGCATCATTAGGATCTTTGCACCTGGATTTTCAAACTGTACTTTGTGCAGTGGGAGAGGCAGAAGGGATCCCACAGGGGGGATCGAGGAATATCCAAGAATGTAGCTGCACACATAATCCAGACACCAGCTGCAATGCTGACAATGGTCGTCTGTGGCGGCAAGTGGGGTGGGGTGGTGGGGTGGGTGGGGGTTTGAACCTCACTACTGGCGCCAGAGGAGAGAGCTGAGGGAGGAGATAGGGTGCCGAAGAAGTGCAAAAGACTTCCATTGAACTCAGTGACTGCTGAACTCAGCAGTATTGACTGACACCTGTCTTTGCAGTATTCAGCATGTGTGTGTATGTGCATTAGTGTGTTTGCATCTGTAGTAATGAGAAGAGATTGTAAGGGGATCTAGATTTAAGTGGGCTCTTAAAGTTTTGTGCTGGTCTAGCGCAAGAAATCTTAGATACATCAAAACCTGGATAAATAAAACAAAAACTCGAGCATGACTGGATAAGCATGAATAGGCACTCGTGTTTCTGTAAAAATATGCAAAATAAAGTGTTTCAGTGTCAAAGTTTCAGGAAGGAGTGCTTGCAGAACCAGCAGCAAATGAATGTGTGGGTGTGTATTGTTCTTTATAATGATAAGTTGTTGATAGTGGTGAAAGTGGGAAGAGATGAAAGCAGATTGAAGATTTAAAGTTCATCTTTGAGCCTCCTTGTGAGCCTTGTGCATTTGTGTCTAGGGTTCTAGTGGGGAAATCCCGCCACCCAGGGCACCACTCCCCTTTTTCTGCTGGAGCTGTGGTGATGATATTTATTGTCATCTTGTCACTTCTTCGTCAGAATTCATCTGTAATCTGGTCCATTGGTATTTCTACACATTGGACTTGGCAGAATCAGGCCAGAGTAAAACTCCAAAATGTACTCGGAAGCTGTAAATTGGCTCCCATTTCTCCATAGCTACATCCCTGCAGGCTCTCAATGCATGTGCGGGCAGTATGTAAGTTCAGTATAATCACAGCTCGCAGCACAATGTGGCACGAAAAGCAAAATCAACCCCGTTTGCAGTCATAAGAGTCTGGAAATTTCTTAACAGATATCAATTGATATGACACTGATGGGACGTCTGGGCTCCAGGGTGATGAATAAAGCTATCTTTTCATTAAAAAGAGAAATGCAAAAAAAAAAAATAAAATAAATAAAAAAACTGAAATGCATCTTTAGGGCAAAACCAATTTGAGCTGCTGCAAGATTTTTTCAGTGCACACGATCGTATTGTCAAAGTACATTTTGGCATAATCCTGGGAATACCCTCTACCACCGTAGCAATGAGGAAATATGCAAGTAAACAAAGATATGCACCTCAGGAGATAGATCTGTTCACTTCCCCATGAAACCCCGAGATGTCAGTCATCTAAAATTAGATGAATGAGCAGAAAAACATGTTGGATATTTATGGAAACATGCTCCACACAGCAAGACCCCTCCCTTAAGAATTTGTTGGGTTTTTTTTTTTTCCAGAAGACAGAAAAATTGCATAATTCATCTTTCTGTGCCAAGCTTGTCAAAAAAAAAAAAAAAGATCCTCTGCGTGTTCATTGTATAGCTGCACATCTTTCATGTTACAACAATGACACCAGTTATCAGCTTGGATTTATAACATAAGGAAGAAGTGAATTACATCTCTCCTAAACCTCACATAATGCAGACCCTAATCCTCATAGTCCTTGTGTGAAAAATATAATCCCGTTTGTCTGGTTTTACATCATGCGTCTATTATTTCATGTGTGAATAACATCCTTTTCTGGTCGCCTAATATCTGATAATCAGGGTAATTCTCCCACTCTTGAATCCTCACAGGCTTTGCTGTAATTTTCTAATACAAGGGCTGTAATCACGCTGTCAGACCTGTCTTGTGCTAAAGAAAGCTACCGCGTATAATGCGAGGCCTGCAGGCAGCCCTGGCAGATAATTGAGGGCAGTTAGCGGTGGCAGTGATGCTTTTTGAGTGAAGATTTAATGTTAGCTTGCATCCTTGAGGAGGATGTTGGTTATCGACTGTCTATAAAGACTAGAAAGGCCCGGGCCAGGATCTGAGGCTATTGATCTGTAAGGAAAGCAGAATGATGTAGGCCGTGTTCAGGTGGTTCTGTGGGATAGGGCAGCAAGGTCACCTGTGCCAGACCAGACCAGGCCGGGCCATGCTACACTCTGATGTTGTGCATATTTGATATGCAAAAACAGAGTCATTGATTTTTTTTCCTTTTTTTTTTTTTTCCATTGAGGTATTAGGATTCAGATTGTGCGAGGCGAAATGTCATCCAAAGCGGATGTGGTTTTCAAAGTCGGGGAAAGGGACATTGAATTTCAAAGAGATTTCATGCTGTGGTCCTGCTGAATGACGGCTGAGAGGAAGAGATATCAGTGCAGGTGCGGAGTGCAGGAGAGGAAGAAGGACCGTGATATCCGTGACAAATTCATTATGTCACCGTCACTGAGTTATTAAGGATCTAATGCATATTTTTTTTAGTGAGTTTCAGAAAGCCCATTTACATCTCGCCCATATCGCTTCTTAGTTACAGAGCAGCTAAACGGACTTTAATAGAGGCTTACAGCCCTGAATTTTTCTGTAACAGGGTGTCGGCTGATGGGGTTTTTTTCTTGGTCCAGGATTATAGGTTCCAGTTTGCATTTATGCCTTAGCTGACACTGATGGAAGAGCTAGAGAGGTATTCCCCTTTCTTACTTATAATCTGGTTATTATCACATGCATTTCTGCATATAGAGCAAAATCACCAAGCCCTAACAAAGCTTTTTCCTTGGAACTTGTGTTGGAGGACACTGGCTGCCTCAAGAGAGACGTAGGTCTTCATCTATCATCACAGGGGCTGTTTTTGGGTTGCAGTGATACACTCCCTAAGCTTTGCTCCTTACGGATGCAATGTGGGAACACTGCAGAAATCTGTTTGCTAAAAATAGTGCTCTCTATGCTATGGTTCTCTTCGCCTTTCTGTAAGATCCTCTCAAGGGGATGAGGCAGACATTAAAATGTCAACACGCAGGGATCTATTTCACTTCTTAAATGAAGCCAGTTTGTGTGGGATGAGCAGGTGATGCAGCACATCTCAGGGGAGCATGATTTTGTTTTCAGACGACCTGCTGTATTTGGAAAATCTATAAGGCATCTCTATGTGGAAGAACACGAGAAAATGTTTATGTGACAAGGAAAGCATGTTTTCATATTTCATTTTCAGGAGGTAGTAGAAAATGCTAACTTTGTAAGAAGCACAATCCTTTGTAAATACGAACAATATTTGCTTGCATGGCTTCTCAGCTGCAGACATGATACATCCTTAGTTGATTATCTGTGTGGTGGACCTTTGAGTAACAAACAATTAATAAATGTACTTGGATAAGCTGAACAGAAATCAGATTTTTTTTTTAACGGTTTAAGCCACTTTGCAGAAATTTGTACAGCTGTACTGTTTTATACAAATCTAATGCTAACCTTTTTCTTCTTCTTCTTCTTCTTCGCTCCCTTTAGGGGTCACCACAGCAGTTCATCTGCCTCTATTTCACCCTATCCCATCAGGAATCTTCTCTATGGTCTTGCTCTTTTCCTCACACCTGGCAGCTCCATAGTCAACATCCATTGCCAAATATATCCACTATCCCTCCTCTGCATATGTCCAAACCATCTCAACCTTGCTTCTCTAACTTTGTCTCCAACCTGAGCCGGTCACTCCAAATGAAAATCTGAGCATGTTTAACTCAGCTACCTCCAGCTTTGCCTCCTGTTCTTTTTGTCAGTGCCACTGTCTCCAAAACATACATCATAGCAGCTCTCGCTACATTTTGCAAACCTTCCCTTTCACTCTTGCCGCTATCCTTCTGTCACACATCACCTCTGACACTTGTCTCCACCTACTCCACCCTGCCTGTACTCTCTTCTTCACCTCTCTTGTGCACTGTCCGTTGCTTTGGATGGTTGACCCCAGGTATTTAAACTCACCTACCTTCACTGGGTTTGCTCTTTGTATCTCCATCTCATTCACACACATGTATTCTGTCTTGTTTCTACTGACTTTCATTCCTCTTCTCTCCAGAGCATACCTCCACCTCTCCAGGCTGTCTTCCACCTGCTCCCTACTCTCACTGCAGATCACAGCGTACCTGCAACCATCATACACCATGAAGACCCCCGCCTGACCTCATCTGTTGACCTGTCCATCACCACTGCACACTAATCAAATGCTAACAAAAAAGAACAGAATTACTAAGTAAGACACAAACTGCTGTGTATGGGAAAGTAATGATAACAACGAGGTGATCATCCTGTATCAGCAAGGTCTCTTACAGGCAGGGATTTTACACAATTGTTTCCAGATGTGCTCTTTCAGGTCTGCACAAGCACAAAGACCTGGATATGACCGAGGACGGGAAACACAGCAGTCAGCCGAAGATCGAGCACAGCAGACACGTTGAGCTGACCTTCAAAACGGGGTCCAGCGGTGCCCATCAGCTCAAATCTTGGATTCTGAAAAATGGCAGCAGGTACTCTGGACTGATGAAATTTAAAAATATCTGCATCTGACAGAAGGCATTTCTTTTCAGAGGAGTTCTTAAGAAGAAAGTAACAGTGACGCAAGATACAAGTGGCAGATTTGGAGTTCAGTTGCTACAAATAGTTCAATCATAATCTGCAGTCTGCAGCACACCAAAGACTCTAACCAAAACCATAAAGAGATCTCTTGACTGGTAAAAAGAACGAGGAGCCCTGCAAACAGACGGTTTGGTCCCCGTGAATTGCACCATGCACTAAGTTTGGGCTTTCGTGAAAACACGGAAACAGTCGAAGCTCAGCGAGCTGCTTGGAGCAACAGACAGCAAAAGCCAACGAAATACTCACATAGAAAACAGACAGCATACTGCTTTGCTTTAGAAGAATCACCAGCTTACAGCACTGAGCTGGTTAAGCTCAGCTCACAGCGTAACACTTGCAGCTTTTATCGCTTATTGTTTTTACTGCCAATGTAATGCTGCGTACCAAACAGCAGGGAGTCAATAATTACAACCGCACCAAGTTAGCTGCAAACGTACAAGTTTTAACAATGCAGCCACAAACAGCGCCTCCACCATGCTTTACAGGTGGCTGTAGACACTCCCTGCTGCACCTCTCTCCTGACCTCCTCCATACATATTGGTCACAATTTGAACCAAAATTTTCAAATGTGGATTCATCACTCTATAAGATCTGTTGCTGATGATTTTCAGTCCAGGTCTTGTGAAATTTGGCATACCTCAGCCTTTCCTCCCTGTTTCCCTTCCTTAAGGTTGGCTTCTCGACAGCCGTCCTTCCACTGAGGTCATTTCTGATGAGGCTTCAGTGAACCGGAGATGGATCACCTGAAGGTCCAGATGCATCTCTCCGGTCCTGTTTCGAATCTTTGCTGGATTTCAGTGGTTAAAAGTTTTAGTTTTGAAGGCCACAAGAAGGTTCACTATGATGGAACAGAATTCTAATCCATTTATTTACTTTTTTATTTTGGACACATACAATCAAGGATTAGATCAGTATCCATTGGCATTATACACTCTACCTACACAACATCAGCTATCCAACACATAATGACGTCAATGGACAAAAAGTTTTACAACGGCAAACAGATCCAGGCAGTGCTTTCCTCAGTAAAGTCAGCCTCAGTCATTACACACCATTTTTACCCATCACACAAAACGGTGAATTTAAACTTTGTTTGATATTGCATAATTATGCTAAGGGTGAAATGACATGCAGTGCTGCTTTCAAAGCGTACTATAAGTATATGTGTTATCAGTGAAGTATAGTGATATTCCGTTGCTAACTCACAGCACCATCTGGGTACATCCATTTAGAAAACAGCTATTGTGGGCTATTGCACATACAGTATGTGGTAAGTTGATGAACTGAAATGATGTTGCCCCTGAGGTTGCTTTGTTGTTAGTGGTAGTGTTTCCTGCCTCTCAGCTCTCTGAGGCGAGAACAGGGTGTGTGATGTAAGCCCCAACAGGAGAAACCTGATTTACACATGTGCATATCATACACAACACTGTGCATACCTTACAAATAAATGACTCACACTGCCTCATACTGTGTGTGCTCGGCTAGTCATCCCGGCAGAAAGGTGGCCACAGTTTTCTTTTTGTTAGTTTTTTTGTTTTTTCTAATACTGTATGCGTCTTACAGGGTGCAGTGTATTGCCTATGCAGTTTAATGCTCTCCACTGATGGTTAAATGACACTACAGTACCATCTCTCCTTCTCTATTTTCTCTCCTTCACACTTCTATTTAGAGACGGTACTTCCTCAGAAGCTCCGATTGCCACATGTACTTCCTTTCCGGAAAGTGATCGGGAATCCTAATGCGCCGGAAGTCTTGGATACATTTCTCCAGCTCCTGCTCTGGAGTCATCTTCTCCTTGTTTGCTTTCCTTTTTGCGGCCTCTCGCTCTCGGACTCCGAAGGTTCTCACGCGGAGCATGTCAGTCTTGCGACGCATCTCTGCCTGCTGCATCATGTGAACTGGTCCTTTAGGCACTGGCCGGTCCAGCGTCTGGACGTTGGCGCGTCGGCTCACGGGGCCACAGATCACGGTTCCTTGAGGGGAACTGGCCTCCGACTGGGTCTCGGAGCAGGATGTGGAGAGGTCGTTGAAGGACGTGCCGCTCTCTCCCTCGCGCTCGCTCTTGTGGCTCTTGCAGCAGCAGTCACAGTGAGAGGATGACCACCGAGAAGGTCCACCTAGAAAACAGTGCAAATATATTTGTCACTGGGGTTTGACCACATGCAGTAAAAGGCCCACCACATTGCAGAAAACCGCTGCAAACGGTCTTTATAGTGACAAATCCCAGCCCTAATCAACCCAAACAGTTGTAGTGAACAAGCAAATGCTGACAAATGCCTACACAGCAGTTTCAGTGTCCACACGAGTATCTTTCAATTATTTAAATAAGGCTACAGCTGTAAGAACATGTGAGGTATTGGCTTTGACATTTAATTGCTGAATTTCAAAGAGCTGGTGGGCTGTGCATATTGCATCCTCTGATAAGGAGAACCTCGGAGCTCAGCGCAGCTCAGCACGACTCCCTTAAAGACCTTTCCCATTTCCCAAGGCGAAGCTTGTCTTGGAGCCAAAGCAATCTGCTCTGCTGGTGCAGCTTCTTATTGGAGCTGTAACCTGGCTGCCAAGAAGGTGGCGTATTATTTTTGTGTTTTCAGATCACTCAGTCAATAAGTTGGGGAATATGCTTTACATCTTTGGGGAGGCAACAAGGAAGAAAAGACAGGAAACCAAAGCATGATTTGCCTTGGCTGGTGTAAGAGTCGGGTCAGAGTGGATGTAGACCTTTGATCTCCTGTCAAGAAGTTTAGAACGGCGACTCTCGAGCAGCAAACAGGTACAAACTCAAGATTTTTGTAGTCTTTGTTTTTCTGCCTGTACCTTCTTCTTGTCTCATCTCACATCCTCCTACACAGCTAATTATGGACTGTACAGTACTGCCCGCTGGCTTGTGAAGTGTTCAAGTAAAGGCAGCAAAGACTGTAGCTGTCTTTCATTTCCCAAAATAACTGTGTCTCATTTAGGTTGAAATGCGCAACGTTGTATGTAAACAGCAGCATATGAGGAATAAACTCACGGACACAGAAACATCTTAATGGCTTCTCCCAGTGTTATGATACAGACTCGATAGCAATGATATCTCAGAGGGAGCAATAATTTGTCCATTACTCCCTCCAGTGCACGCGCCAATTTAAACTGAGCATAGTTCAAGGGGGATTTTAACCTCTCTGCGCAGACAGTAATAATGACCTTATCTTTAGCACGATGATTGCATTGGGCTGATAGTGAGAGAGTCACTAACAGCTTTTTAATGGCTAATCCATGAGTAAAGAGGCTAATCAGCACACCAATCCACCCCCCCCCACCCCTTCCCTCAAAATGAATCCTGCTGAATCCGGCAGACAAACAGCACCAGGCAAATGGATGCAGGCGCTTTAGCAAGGAGGATCAAGAGGAGGAGGCTGAGCATTGTTTCTAAATGGATGGATGCTGTAGTCCAGAGGGGAAACCCGTTTAGGAAACTAGCCAACACCCAATAATAGCAGCATAAAATTTCTGAGCCCATGCAGGAGAATGAATCGTATTAGAGCCGCCGACGAGGCCGAGAGGCACCTGTGCTTGCATTTTTGTTTTCCACAACAATTCACGTTAATGGAGCACGGATATGGAAGTGGCTGTTGCCACACAGCCATTAACACAAAGACAAATCTGAGCATCTGGGATGAAGTGTAAGGTTCTTATTTCTGCATCAGAGCCAAGACAGTAAACAACTAGTATTTGCAGGAAACAGTCATTTTCAGGTGCATTTAAACAATTGGGTGGGTGTGATACACTCTGGTATCTTTTCAGGGAAGCCATTGATTGTAATGTGTTTTTTTTTTTTTTCTCAGATCTATACACCCTGTCTAAGAGATCATATTCCAACCACATTAACTGACTAGGGCTGGTCCTCAGAGTTGGGCTGCGTCTGCACTTCTCATAAATAACACAGAGAGAGGGAGTCGAGCTCTGCACAGAGCACGGGCGTGAGCAGGAGTGTCACACCGGGTATCCTCTCCACCTCTAAGGAAAGAAGGAACGCCTGTCCTCATGCCTGCAGAGCCCGGGTTACACAGCTTCAACTAACTGTGCATTTGATTAAAGGTTTTTAAAGGTTTTAAATGGCAGTAAAGTAGGACATGACTGAAGGCGGAGCGCTCTGACAAACTCAAATGCAAAATGTCAGAGGGATTCTTGCCAGACACTTAGGGGGGGAGGCTGGTTTTAACTGTGCTCCTAAACTGAGTCATCAGAGGTGTCTGATGATGGCAGCTTTAAAGGCAGAGCAGCACCATGCTTCAGTCATGTAATCTGAGAGAGACTCTGCACAATCGTGTGCTGAAAGTTGAGAGGCAAAAGAATAATAATTTTTAAAAAAGGCAACAAGAAAGAGTTATCACTCACAAATCTCACGCTGTTACTGTACAACCTCAAGGCCAGAATACAATTTTTTTAATGTTCAGACATGAGCGACCCAAAGCTGTCTGCTTCTTAAACGTGAATATGATGTGAACTGTGCCCTCGATCTACACGGATGAAAGTTTGGAACACAAAAAGCATTTCACGTCCAAGCGGTCTGAGTCTGACACAAAGACACTTTTGAAATTCTGAAATAAACACGCCTGCTTTTGTTCGCTTTCATTACTGTCTGTTATTTGTGCAAACACAGCAGAAGCCTGCAAGACCTGAGAGTATGAAGCTTCGGCTGCTGCGTTTCTCTTATGAAATGATGTTTTCTGGCAAAGACGTCGAGCGTGGAGCAAACGAAATGCAGAAAATCGATTGGCCTTTTATTAATAATAATGTTGCAGATTAAAGATGCATATTCGTGCATCCAAAGTTCATATAAGTATAGACTTTTTAATGTTATGGTTTTCAGCTTCTATGTCCAATAACACAAACATTTTTTTTTACTCTTCCTGCCTCTGGAAGAGTGTAGTTTACATGCTTGTTAGCTCACAATTTAGGTCAGCATGTCCTTGGAGCAGAAAAAAACAATTGTCTTGCAAAAGCGGTGATTGTCCTTACACGGAGGGGGTAATCCATTTCACCAAGATGGTCTTATTTGCTGCAGAAGTATCACTTCAGCAGTTTGTGTCAAACCTCTTGCCTCTTGTATAATAATGTCTGTAATATTTGCATACATTTGAATTTGTCAATATTAATTACCTCCACGCAGCCAGCCTAATCTACTGAAACAACCCTTATTAGCAGTGGTGATGAGAATGAGCCGGGAAGTCAGGGTAACCCGTTGAGTTTCAAAAAGCACTACATGACCTAATTCAAGGACACAGAGCCTCTCTTATAGTTTCTCACTGCCCTGGCTCAAATTATTTGTCTTCCATGAGGACAGTGACAGCTTCACTGGGTGATTGTTAATGACAAGCGGGTGCTCTCTCTTCCCGAGTCAGAGGGTGGCTGTCCGCTGAGTGTCTCCCTGACAGGGAGATGAACAAGCATAGCAGGCAGATTGAAATGTCTATATCAGCCTCTCCCTGCAGGCCTGTCCCCTGACCCACAGCCACACCCCTCTTCTGCACAAGCACTGATGAAGCAAGATGAAGGGAGGACGTGTCCCAAGAAGTTGCAGTGCTCTATTCATCCCCTAAATGATGCCTCGGGAGAATGGGGGGCGGGGGATATTCTGGTCCCTCACCCTGTCAGGTTGGCTTTAGTCAGAGAGGGAAATCTAAGAAAGTGCACTGAACAATATAGACATATAGACATACTCACCAGCCACTTTGTTAGGTTCAGCTCCTTGTTACCTCCTGGTACCAGGTACCTGGTGCCAGACGGGCTGGTCTGAGTGTTTCAGAAACTGGGATTTTCCCACAGAACCATCTCTAGAGTTTATAGAGAACCGTCCGACAAAGAGAAAATATCGAGTGGTGGCAGTTCTCTGGGAGAAAATGCCTTGTTGTTGCCAGAGGTCAGAGGAGAATGGCCAGATTGCTTCAAGCTGATAGGAAAGCAACAGCAACTCAAATAAACAGCCATTCATTAGAGCCAAGGTATGAGGAAAAGCATCTCTGAACACACATCATGTCAAACCTTGAAGGCTACAGCAGCAGAAGACCACCCTGGGTCTTCCTGTCTAAGAACAGAAAATTAAGGCTACAGTTCAGACGGGCTCACCAAAATCGGACAATAGAAGATTGGAAAAATGTTACCTGGTCTGATGAATTTCAGTTTCTGTTCGTGGGATCAGAATTTGGTGCGAGCAGCCTGAAACCATGGATCCATCCTGCCTTGTGTCAATGGTTCAGGCTGCTCTTGGTGGTTTAATGGTGTGGGGAAAATTTCTTGGCACACTTTGAGCCCTTATCACCAACTGAGCATCATTTAAACACCACAAACTACCTGAGTATTGTTGCTGACCGTGTCCATCCCTTTATGACCACAGTGTACTCATCATCTGCTTCCAGCAGGATAATGTGCCATGTTACAAAAAGTTCAAATCATCTCAAACTGGTTTCTTGAGCATGACAATGAGTTCACTGTAGTCAAACGGCCTCCACAGTCACCAGATCTCCGTGATGCGAATGGTACATTCACACCACGGATGTGCAGCTGACAAATCTGCAGCGACTGTGTGATGTCATGACTCTGTCATGTCAATATGGACCCAAATCTCTGAGAAACGTTTCCAGCACCTTGATAAAAATCTCTGCCATGAAGAATTAAGGAAGCTCTAAAGGCAAAATGAAGTCCAACCCATTACTAGCAAGATTTACCTAATAAAGCGGTTGTGACTGGAGAGTGCCACGCACCCTCAAAAAAGTCATAACATGGCAGTGGCCAAAGGTCTCCTTCTGCATACCAACACAGGGGATCCCCTTCTCTTCAGAAAACACTCAGTCCTGTCCATAATGTGAAGACTTTCGCATCCAAGAGGCCATTAAATATCTCTGGAGGCATCATTAAGGTGTTAAATGTCAGACAGAAAGAGCTGATATACCTGCTCTCTAGCAGCACCACGGTGCAGAAATAGCAGAACCAGAGACTAAAATAATAACTTCTGTTTAAGTGCTGGCTGGTCAGTTCCATTAAAGGGGAGACTCTCAGAGAAAAATGATCAAATTTTTTGATATAATCATAAAACTTCCTTCGCTGACTAACGATTAAGATTTTTGTTTTTTACATTACAAGATTCCTTTAATTATGAGTTTAAATTTGCAGCTCTGGCAGCAGCCATCAATATCTGAACAGCAGTCTCAGTGTTGACTAGAATCAGCTTCAAAAGTTGTTTCATTTTGCTGATATATTAGAGTCTAAGGTGGGAATCTGGGATTTTATTTTTCAATAAAATTGGAAGAAAAAAAACTTAGAAGCTAGAAAAAAATTGATTTTCATCATCTTTCTAGGAATCAAATGTTCTGTAAATGATGTTCTATGAATGATGTATGAAGAAAGCTCTCCGTAAAGACCTTCAGAATAAAGATTGGAATAAAACTGGAGAGTTTTCTTGCTCAGAGTATGAGAATAAATTCATTTTGAGTATAAACATATGCAGTGTAAAATTTCATACACTTTATAGCGAGTTACTGGTAAAAATTTAAATTAATAGGCCTAAATATGAAAACCTCAAAAGCTGATCGCTTTCATAAAAACAGTCATGCAACAGCAGTCGTTAAAAAATGCACTTATTTGAATATATGTCAAGTTTTTTTGTTTTGTTTTTTTAAATGTGATGTAAAGAACTAAATATGCACTCAGGATTTTTTTTTCTGCGTTTAAGCATTTTTTTTCTTCCTGTGTCTCGCCTAAAATACCATCCAAGTTTGCCTATTTAAAATGCATCATCAATAAAAATCTGTTTGTTTTGGTGTCAAAACTGCATTACGAGTTTATCAGACACTTGTCATACAGCGTACTTTAGCCAGAATCAGTGTGCGTAGACAGTGTGACAGTCTTAACCAATCACCATTCCAACTTTTAACTAAATTAGTAGCGTATAAATTAATCCCAAAAGGAGACAGTAAATGTATCATACCACATATTTGTTTGGATTTTAGGTTCTAACTTTTTCTGTTGTAGTGAAATTAGGTCAAACCAGTGGCTGCATAGGAATCATAAAATCTTGTAGAAGGCCAAACATTTAGAAACCATTCAGCAGGAATGGATAGAAGGCTACGACATGGGCTTTCGAAGAAGGGTTGATTTCAAATGCTAGATTTTCCTTTTGAGCTTTTTAATAATCTCATACCTACTCCCAAGGTGGAGCAGATTGTCTGCATGAGCTGATGCCATGCACAAAGTCCTGCTACCTTTGGGAGATGGAAAAAAAAAAGGTCACATGCACACAAGCCTCGCCTTGTTTCCGAGCATTTTTCTGCCCAGGTGCTCTTTTAAGACGTGTATGAGTTATTCATGGGAACACCATCCATCTCCTGTAGGCATTGCCAATCCATCCAGACTCCAACCAGGCTCCGTGGGAGCTCAGGGATGGTCCAATCTCTGCCTCCATTACGCCCAAGCAATTGATTACTTTCACTGTCTCTCCCTGCCACTTTGTGGCCATTGTTCAGGAGCCATTATGGCCGCACATCATCTCTTTCACAGCCTAAATGAAGACTGCACAGTTATATTAACAGAGCAGGGCAAGTACAATCATCTTCCATCTTTACTGTAAGTCTCCCATTTTGACAAGGCTCTCTGCACAGCTCTTTCAGAGTGGGAAAAATGGACAAGCCTCTAGTTTCCCAGCATTCAGTGATGAGCAGGTTAGGGTGGTATTTTGTCCGAGATGACAGCTAGTTTTCATTTATGAATTGCCTGAAAGTTCTCCTATTGTGTAATGGTGCTTATAGTGTCTCTTTAAATAGGTAGCTATTTTTTCCCTCAGCGGATGGCTGCAGTAGAGGAAATATTTTGGGATCACAGATTGCTTTTTAATTAGCAGCAACACTCCCCTCTTTCCCCGGAGATAATTTGCAGAGAGGGGACCGGTCCCAAACGCCAGCTGGGAGGTTAGAGTTTTTAATCACTACAGCAATAATGTTGTCACTACCAATCGAAAACAGCAAACATGCCTATCATGCTAAACAACCTACATTTCTGCTCGTCAAGTCACTTGACAGAGCCACTTAAATTAGGCCATTTCTGCCAGTCAAGGGGGGTGAAAAGTGTGTAATGATGTAATTAAAATGATCACAATAAGTTAACATTTTGATGTACTGAGTCAAATTTCTCTGCACAGGGTGTTATTGAAAATGTCGGCATGTGACGTCCACATTTAAATTCTCCGCTCAAAAATTCATGATACAAATCTTTTCTCGTCTCATTTTGAGTAAGTAAGCCATAATTTGGACATTTATCTCATTTTTTAAAACTCATTATTTAATAATTTTTGGATTTTAAAATTCACAGTTTTGACTTGCTATTTTAAATAATTTATATTTTCAAATAGCTTAGATTTTTCATCTCATAATAATAACTTTTTATGTATGACTTTAATTGACTTCTACGCTATGTTGCCAAAAATGTTCGCTCGCCTGCCTTCACACACACACATGAACTTGCATGATATCCCATTCTTAATCCATAGGGTTTAGTATGATTTTGGTCCACCAGTTGCAGCTATAACGGCTTCAGCTCTTCTGGGAAGGCTTTCCACGAGGTTTAGGGGTGTTTATGGGAATTTTTGACCATTCTTCCAGAAGCATGTTTGTGAGGTCAGACATCGATGTTGGACTAAAAGGCCTGGCTCGCAGTCTCTGCTCTTATTCATCCCAAAGGTGTTCTATCAGGTTGAGGCCAATCAAGTTCTTCCACGCCAAACTGGCTCATCCATGTTTTCATGGACCTGCTTTGTGCACTGGTGCGCAGTCATGTTGGAACAGGAAGGGGCCATCCCCAAACTGTTCCCACAAAGTTGGGAGCATGAAATTGTCCTAAATGTCTTGGTATGCTGAAGCATTAATAGTTCCTTTCACTGGGACTAAGGGGCCGAGCCCAACTCCTGAAAGACAACCCCACACCATAATCCCCCTTCCACCAAACTTTACACTTGGCACAATGCAGTCAGAAAAGTACCGTTGTCCTGACAACCACCAAACCCAGAGTCTTCCATTGGATTGCCAGATGGAGAAGCGTGATTCATCACTCCAGGGAACACATCTCCACTGATCTAGAGTCCACTGGCAGCGTGCTTTATACCACTGCATCCAATGCTTTGCTTTGCATCACTTGGTGATGTAAGGCTTGGATGCAGCTGCTCGGCCATGGAACCCCATTCCATGAAGCTCTCTGCACACTGTTCTTGAGCTAATCTGAAGGCCACATGAAGTTTGGAGGCCTGCAGCAACTGAGTCTGCAGAAAGTTTGCAACTTCTGTGCAATATGCCCCTCAGCACCTGCTGACTCCACTCTGTCATTTGATGTTGCCTACCACATCATGGCTGAGTTGCTGTCATTCCCAATCACTTCCACTGAGTTTTGATACCACTAACAGTTGACTGTGGAATATTTAGTAGCGAGGAAATTTCATCACTGGACTTGTTGCACCCTATCACGCTGGAATTCACTGCGCTCTGAGGTCGACCCATTCTTTCACAAATCTTTGCAGAAGCAGTCGCATGCCTAGGTGCTTGGTTTATACACCTGTGGCCACGGAAGTGACTGGAACACCTGAATGAAATGATTTGGATGGCTGAGTGAATATTTTTGTATCTTGCTATTGCAACTCCTTTGTAAAGCCAGATGCCAGCTGCCCAAATGATCCTCTAAAAGCAAGTACTGATCCCAGTCCTTCTCACTCTATGTGCTGAGTAACAGTTTAAATATACTTTTCTCTTGTTGAGTTGTTTATTCAAAAGGTGTACAAGTCATGCTTGGTTAAATGTGAATCATTCATCGTGGCTGCAGCCTCCTGAGGAGATTGCCCTTTAGATTAAAATATCATTTGTTTTAGTCTGTGGAGAAACCAGCAGCATATTCTGCAGGGCAGGGGAGGATGACAATAACTGAGATAAGAGTTTCTTAACATGATGAGAGGAACGCGTCCCCTGACTGTTTATAGAAAAAAAAAATTATGAATATGTGGAGTCCACACTAATGCTGCCAGACAGCGGAGCCAGAAAACAACTGATGCATTTAACAAGAATAGCAGCATGGATGATGCTAAGGAACTGACAGGCTGGAAGGAAGTCCTCAGTTTTTTCTTCTTCTTTTTTCTTTTTTTTTACCTCACTGGATTGCTCTTCTTAGAGACTCAACAAACCCATCCTCCCTCTGACCATTTTCCCTCTATGCGAGTCTCTGTAAGGATGGGGAGAGGGGATGAAAAAAAAAAAGAGCAGTAAAATGTTCTGCTGAAAACAAGAAACAACAATAAAGCACATCTGTTTTTTTGCCCCCCCAAGGTGCACTTGTCTACATGCATTCTTAGCTTAGGACTACCTGCCCTAGGCCAGCCAATGTCCCACATTCAGAATCAGGTTACAGTATTAGTTTTGAGAGTGGATGCGGGCTGCTGTGAAGCAAGGCCTGTCCCGCCTGTCTACCTTTGATGTGCCTATCCATCACTCTGTTCAGGCCTTTGTCTCCTGATTCGTCATCTATCTATCTATCTATCTATCTATCTATCTATCTATCTATCTATCTATCTATCTATCTATCTATCTATCTAT
>JAVDPK010000900.1:25918-40811 GCA_034780415.1 Cichlasoma orientale | reverse complement strand
TCTATCTATCTATCTATCTATCTATCTATCTATCTATCTATCTATCTATCTATCTATCTATCTATCTATCTATCGATACATGCGTCTGTGCTTCTTCTCGCACCTTGTCTGCTGTCTTCTAATGAAAGCCCAGCCTGTCTCTCCCTCTGCTTCCATGTTTCACCACCCAGTTGTTTTTTTTTCCTCCTCGCTCCCACGGCCTCAATGAACTTCCCTGTCTGATCCTTACTTTAATCTATTTTTGCTCCCGCTCCCTCTCTCTTCTTTCTGCCTCAGTTCTTTCTCCCCATGGCCAGGTCTCATGCAACTTTTACTCCCTCGTCCCTCCCGCTCAGCAGCTCTCTCTCCTCCATCTGCCAGCCTCCCCTTTCTTCCCTTCACTTCGGCTTGCCTTCTTACATTTCCCTCTCTTTTCCCGTCTTCGCTCTTTGCTCTTGTTATTCTGCAGCCTCTTCACTTTCATGGTGTTGTAGTTTCTCCTCTGTCTCTTCCCACCTTCTCCTCCTCCTACTGTCCCATGACTTTGTCCTAGAGCAGTGTCTGTTAATGGGGAAGAGGGTGAACACCTACACCATATGTTGTGCTCCAGATTGTTGAATGACTCAGGAAAATCCTCCTAGCTGCCTGGTTGGATGTTTTCTCAGGTCAAGGCAGACCCCTCTGTGATAATTAACTTGTATTAACAATGCTATTGCTAAATCATTACCAAACCATATGTCATGTCTTCCTCAGTCCACCCTCTTGCACCTCCAACCCTGACCCACCAACTGGATTTTATTCAGCTCTTCTAAAGGGAGCCTTTCAGAATAATGAACAAAGTGCTTTTTAATTGGCCATATGGTCCAACTCATCCCTCTGCACAGGACAAGCCATATTTGCAGCTAATTAGGTTATTTGCTGATGAACAAACTTTGTCTCCAAGTAAAAAGCATGAGCTGATTCAAGAGAAGCAGCAACATTCATATGATTTTTTTTTCTCTGCCCGCTGGTGCTATATTATTCATAATCCAGCGCCTGGCAAAAATGTGAGCAATAAGGCATGTTTACGCATGACGCATGTGTACTTGAAGTATAGCAGCATTGTGACTCAGCTCCTCTGAGGCCCGTAGGCAGGTTTGCCTCTTATCTTCGACCCAGAACACATGTTTGAAATCAGTTACTGTAAGGGATGCAAATATTTAAAATGATAATGCTGCAATCCGACCATGCCTCCTGGCGGCGTGAGCAAACCGCTTTCTGCATGTGACTTGCAAAGCTTCCAATTAGACTGGCTGTCAAATTCAAATGGAAAAGTAGAAAGATGACCTTTTAATGTGAAAACACCCTTTCTGATAGGCGTTATATTGCCTGGATGCAGTCGTATGGGGGGAGGTAAGGGCATTAGCTCCTGTTTTTTTTTTTTAATCGCTTCTTTATGTTTAGTTCATATTTGTGGTTGTTTGTGTTTTACTTTGCTGATGGTTGCATTATGATTACTTCTGAAGGTCACAAAGCCTCCAGTTCAGCTCGTTATCACTTCTAAGAGAACAGAGTGGGAATAAATCTTCACTCACGGTAGAAGATGTACTGTGCGTAATTGGACCAGACCCTGTCATCCGGGTAATGACCGATGGGGGACGTGGTCAGGGACGAATTGCAGGCCACAATGTGAAAGCCGCTCTCTGACAGCATGTCAAACGCTCTCTCCAGGTGTCTGAACTTGAGGTAAAACCTGCAGGTGTATCGGTCCGGAGGTCTGTCCATGTCCCTGTTCTCATTTAGGGCGTCTCCAAACACTTCTTTCGCCAAGCCAATTCGGCTGCTAATGAAGATTCTCGGTAACTTTCTGGCCTTGCCATCAGTTTGACTTTCTCTGCCTCCCGCTGCGCAAACGCCTTTGAGCGCGACTGTGATATAGCCATATCTCCTGTCAAAGGAGTAAGAGGGGTAATACCTCTGGTCGCTGCCTTGCGACGCATCGTCCAAATCACTGTAGTACAAGTCGTCTGGAAAGAGTTTTGACTCCTCGGATGACAAAAGTTTGGCTAAATCTGGTAGCTGAAAGTATTCCGCCTCCCTTTTCAACCTTCCCCTTTCGGGAAAGTGGTCAGGAAGGACAACCTGCTTGTCTCTAAGGTAATCCAGGACATACCGAAACAGAAAACCATCTCTGTCTATAAAATAGCGTCCTCTGAGGTCCCGGGACAGGTCATTCGAAGACCCCTTCTTGTTAGAGAACAGCTTCCCAAGTAGAGAATTTGGAAAGCCTGCCAGTGTACCATAACGAGTGTAATAAACCTGCCCGCCCACGTTTAGCTCAATCACATCCGATGGAGGATTTTGCACTGAGCCTTGTTCCTTTGTAGGTTGCGTTTTGCAGTTTTCGCTCAGTGCCATTTTTGTCCGATCTTAAAAGAAATCCGAGTCTCGATCACGGAGCGCAAACGTCCCAGAAGTTGAGGGTGTGGGCGTATATGGTGCTGATGCGCTCAGAGCTAACGCATAGTCTTGATGCAAGCTGCAGCGCTCGCATCCAGTATCTCATGACAAAACAATCCCAAGGTGTGTCTACAGTACATCCTTTAACCCCGTGCGTAAATGTGTCTACCCACGGTGCATCCTTTTTGAATGGAATCGATTGTCCTGACCAGCGTCGTGTTACACGCATCCACTCAGTTGATTCGCTAGTTTGACTTCAGATAAATGCAATATACTCACTTCACTCAGAAATTTCCCAGTATAAAAGAGTAGAAACATTTCTGCTCAAGTTTCAGTGGAGAGCGTCAGCCATTTGCGTGTGGCTCCTAGTTCAGCCAAATAAGTCCCATATAAACTCAAATAAAAAAATAAAAATTCAAAAATGTGCATGCACCTTATCACTCTGCTACCACGCGTCGCTCCTGACTGCTGAGATACTGAAACATGCGCCGAGGTTTCTCACACAGAGGAGGATGGGAGCGGGATTCCTGCGCGCACCCATCTCTCCAAACTGCTGAGTGCGGAAACGCTTGGACCAGCAGAAGGCTCAAGATAATGTTGCTCCAAGCTGTGCAAGAGAGGGAGAAAAAAATCGTCCCGTGTAGTAATGTCTTACATCATCTTAAAGGAAAATGACATTTTCAGCTGATGGACGTGAAGCGGGCTGGCTGTGGGGGTTGGAGGGGGGGGGGGGGGGTCATCTGTGCAGTTTTTCGTGAAATTCTGATCCGGCCACGGGCGACGTGCAGCTGGCGATGAGGATTCGGGTCTAATGCAGTTTTAACATCACAGCGTTGCGCAGTTTAATCCCCTCTCCCCGAGTCTTCGCAAAAGCTTTCCCATTTACATTTAACACTTTTAGCGCTTATCCCGTGAGACGGATGAGGGGTGAGGTGCCACTGTGTCGCTCAGAAACTCGTCGGCTGTGACAGTTACACGTGATCTACACTCTCAGCCACTTCTCAGTGAAGTGTTACGCTTAAAAACTCAATGAATGAAGCGATCGATAAGATGTCAGCTGCACTCTGATTGAACCTTTAAGCGCCAGCATCACTTGTTTCAAGCATCACAATGAAAGTGATGTCTTCATCGTCGACTTGGCTCCTATTAAATGTGCTCATTTAAAAAAAAATGCATTAATTAACAACCTCTAATTTTTTTTTTTGCATTTATTATTGTGGTAATTGAACCTATACATCATTGTGAAATCTCAATTTAGTGCATGCTCCCTGCAGTTTTATGGAGTAAAAACGCACCAAGGCGAACCCTCATTACTGAGTCGTTTTATTCTGGATTATAGGAGCAGAGGGGGCTGAGGTTGGGGACTTATTATTGCTGAAGGCCTGCTCAATTAACTTGCCACAGAGTCATCAGTATACACTGTGCTGAAGCCAAGTTTTCTTAGGGTGGAAAATCGAGTTTGGATGATGCGAGGTGCATGGCTGAAGTGCAGGATTGACACCGCATGTCATCATCTGTATATGCAGGTCTATGTAGGTCACAAACTACTGATGTATATATTGTGCATAATATCAAATATGTGAAGTGGAAAATTAAATAAAGGGCATTCCACTGTTAACAATCACCTGAATCTGTGGGGCCAGGTTTAAACTCACGTGCCTGTTTGTTTTGTGTGTGAAGCATCCCTTAAATCTGCTGCCCACATCACACGGAGCCACCAGCACCAACGCCTGACCACGTTTCAGACTGCTACATACCTCTTGTTTGCTTTTCTTGTTGTTTGGCTTTGGATCCATGTTGTAATAAAGCTGAGGCTTTTATTACTGCAGTGCTGAGAGAAGGCGTTGATGATGGGAGAGCACCCTTGACTCGTGATTTTGAGGAGGCAGCGGTCACGCTTTACCCTGTTAATTCAGAGTATATTGTGCTGGAGAGGGGTTGCTAAGCAGCCGCAGGGGACTGAGTGGGATTCAAACAGTGGGGATTTAGAGCTACACTGAGCATACTGATCTCTCTTTCTGTCGTGTGAGGTTTTGCTGCTTACATTTGAAATTATATTCTAAATGTTTTGAGGCTTGTGTGACCTCCACACTGAAGTACACAAAAAATGTAGATGGGGAAGAGCATCATTAGGTGTAGTTTATTTTATGGCAGGTTGTTTGTAAATGCACATATGCATAAGCTGATGTTTGGCTTGTATAACAGCATGACTTGGAGTTAATTCCCTAAAATGTACTTGGGGATGGCTCTGCTCCTGTGTGTGCTATGAATCCTATTTCTTATTCATCTCACTCATCCTCCCATTAAAGCCAATTTTCCTGCCTCCTGTCTTCACTTTATTTCCTGTTCGTGCACAGCTCCCAGGTTAGATTCTATCTTTTGAAAGGGGTTGAATTTCATGCAACTTCAGCATGAATAATGTAAGACAATATGTCTCCCAGCTGAGCGTGAAGTGAGAAATCTGTATGTGCTCTAACATTAAATTCTCAACTGTGGGCTTTGTATTATAATCTGTGGTGTGCATTGATTGGACAAAAGATATTTCGAGGCAGGTCAACTCGCAATGCATGTACGAAATATGTCTTTTAAATGATTTAAGACTTGTTTCTAAATCTGAATGCACGCGACTCTTGGGGAAGTGTTCAGTGACGAATGTCCCTGTCCACTCATCAAACATTGCTCATGTCCTGTGCAAATGTACAGAATGCGGTGAATATCTGCACCCTTGTGCAGCCTTTAGAGGAAAAACAGAAAATAAATAAAATAAAATAAAATTACAGGACCGTTCCTCTCTGCAGAATTATTGTCCCCATGCACAAATAGCCTGCCTTACTTGATTTCTTCGTCTCCCACTCACTTCTCATCCACTTGTAGTTCCACATAAAAGAGGCAGAAGTGTGAACTGGCTTGTTTTTGAGGGACGAAATGTGTTTTGCAGCTTTCAGCACAGTAACTGCCTTCTATTTTTTTTTTTTTGGTATCTAAATTGGCTTTAAATATCTTCTCCTTCAGTAACATTTGGACATTTTGTCTGCTTTATATTAAATTTCAAAATGAGTATTTCGATTGACTAAAAAAAAGGCACTTGGTGATTACAGCTTAACTGTTATCTAATAAAAACTGACACTGAGTGTCCTCTTTAGCCCATAGAGGGCGGTAAACAAAGTAACACAACAAGTATATTGTATCTAGATATAGTCAACCTCTTAAAATAATGTCCAAGTTATTTTTGTTTCAGGTTTTTCAGAAACACACAAAAAACTGAACCAATCAAAAATATTTACAAAATCTGATGTCGAGTGTAACTTATTTCGGATCAGGTTCATTAGTTTGCATAAACTAAACATGGGTTAAATAGCAAAACATGCCTTTTAAAAATATGTAAACTGATATTGCAGTGGAGTCTGAGCTGTTTACACAGCACACCAATAAACACAGTGTTCATCATACCTGAGTTTACATACAAATAATCATTAAAACTGAGAGATAAAATATTCTGGCAACCATGAATACCTCCACCATCCACCACCGCCACTACCCCCATACACACCCACGCAAAATGAAATGAACTGTGCACCAAAGCACAAGTAGAAAGAAAGAAAGAAAGAAAGAAAGAAAGAAAGAAAGAAAGAAAGAAAGAAAGAAAGAAAGAAATGTTATTGTGACTAGGCTGCATTATTGTTATCGTGTATTTCTCCCTTTCTCTTCCCTCTCTCATCTATGTCTAATGGCCCATTAACTCCTCCAAGACGGCTGTATGATACACTATTTGTCATGCTATAAGTTTGGTGCCAATTCTACTACAGTAAATTATTTTACTGCAGTTATTTCTTTGTATTTGGTCGGCTCATTTTTTATCATTTTTTTTCTCCTGAAAGTTTAACCGGAGCTCCAGCTGCAGTTACCCGGTGAGGCCGGCAGCGGGCAGGGCTGGATGCAGTAACGGGTCAGCCATGGGGCTCCCTCTTTCAGTTCTCCATTTTGTATGTTTTTCCTTGAGGTTAGCGCCTACTTTCCTAATGGCTAGCTAGTAATCGCTAGAGCTAAACCAATCTGACCTTATGCATGCAGATTTACAGCTAGATTGATCTGGAAAGCCTGAAAACACACCGGCCTGGGGGTGTTTTAACCTTTTATGTCGTAATGTAGAGACGATACGACGCGACAGGAGTAACATTAGCAGAGTCAGTCAGCGTGTTTCAACCAAAACAATGTTGACAGGCGACCCGTGGACACATACCAGCAACCAGTCATTTCAAGGGTAAATACAAGACACTATTCACATTTGAGCTGTTACGTTTGTTACTCGACAGAAAAAGAGCAAGTTTGGAGAGCTAATGCTAAACGAGCGGGTGTAAGGGGCTGCGTTAGCTTGCAGACTAACGTGAATGTCAACGTAGCCACACTGCTACCTAGCATGTCAACAGTTAGCAAGAAGCTAACGCTGGTAAATCTCAGACTTGGCTTAACTTTACTAGGTTCTGCATCCAGTGTGTAGTCTAATTCGTGTTGCGTGTCTTTGCTTTAATTACCGTGTGTAAGAGGTCGACATGCGTGCATTCACGTCAACATTGTGCTAATAGCTAGCGGAGTTAGCTGGTGCGGTTCATTGCGTGTCAGGCGCGCTCAGGCAACTTTCCCCCGGTCTTACACAGCGACAAAATTGCCGTTACCTGCTCTCTGCATGTGTAAATGATTTAATCTCTGTAGCGATTCTGCACATTTAACGATCCATTTGTGTTTGCACTCTGTTCCTTATCGCTTTCTGTCTCTTCTCCCCCAAATAAGATGGATAAAGGTGGAGTGAAGAAGATAGTATACAGAAGAGATGACCATTTAAGCAAACTGGTCTACACTGAAAGCCCCGAGGAGGGAGGTGTGCTTAGAGTGGCTCCTCACGGTGCCATATCTGTCACCTCTCCCGCCTCTATCGTTCTTCCATCCAGCCCCTTGATGCAGCCAGGACAGGTGCCTAACGGCCTCAACAGCAGCCCCCTCCCTGAGGAGCTCACCTCCGCCTCTGTCACTGCCACCGCCATTGTAGGCTCCTTGGTAGAAGGTCTAGATCCCCGGGGCCTGACCAAAGATCAGAGACCCCAGCACCAGCAGCAGTTGCTTCAGACGCAGACGACTTTTGGTCATCAAACCTTGGCAGAAAATTTTCCCCAATTGGAGGCCAGTATGGCAGACATCACCCAGTCCTCCATGGAGTCGCTCATTGGAGGATCAGATCCCAACTTCTTCCCTTTGAAAACAGAGGATTTCTCCATGGATAAAGGAGAGCAGGACCCAATTGACCTTGATAATGCCTTTGGGAAAGATGTGGACTCAAACCCGAAATTATTCAGTGAGAACACACTGGATCTGCTCCAAGACTTTGACCTCACTGGGTCCCCCTCAGATTTTTATGTAGGGGATGATGCTTTTCTGTCCACTCTTGCAGATGATTCTTTGCTTGGAGACATCAGAGGGACATCCGAGAGGGACATAAAACCTGCTGTAGTTGACAGCAGTAACACCACTGGGGCAGCCCCTGTTGCTCTCAATGGCAGTAGTGTGACTAGACCAGACCAGTCCAGCCCTACCATAACCACAACATCTTCCTTATCCCCTACAACCACTTTGTCTGCATTGGTGAAAAAAGAAAAAGATGCTAACTTCATCCAGCTTTGCACCCCAGGTGTGATTAAACAGGAGAAGACCTCTGTAGGTCAGAGTTATTGCCAGATTAGCAGCGCGCCTTCCGGAGACATTGCCGGGACTAGCCCCATATCAGTCTGTGGGGTCAGCACTTCAGGAGGACAGACCTACCAGTTTGGTGTCAACCTGATGAGCGGTGATCCTCAGCTGCAGAATCAGCAGAAGCCTGTGTCCAACCTGTATCTCCCAGTAACGACCATTGGAGGAGCCTGGAACAGAGGCCAGAGTATTGGTAACAACTCATCAATCCAGAGGGTCAGTGAGGGGTTCTCAGGTTCCCCCTCCTTCCCCACCAGCTTTGCCAGGTAGGACATACTGACAGCAGTCAGCTGTGTTGTGCTTCCCTTCATTTTAGCCCCACTGGCACTATTTATATTTTCAACCAAGTTATGCCTTGTTTTTAATCATCTACTCATCTAGTATTCTTTGCTTAAATCCCACTACAGTAGTGTTAGTCTACATTCTTGCAGCAGACCTGTGGCCTTTAGAAATCAGCCTGGTCATGAGCTGACTTGCCCACAAATACTCAAGTTCCTTTGCTGAAATTATTGTTTGAATTTTTTTTTTTAGTTAGCTGACTAGCAGGAAATTAGTGGGTGTTTGCATCTCAGATTTGATCTCACTTTCAGAAACCTTACACCCCTTTATTGGTTATGCATAGTTTGTTTACATTCCTTTAATGTCAACTGCTCACAACCTTGTGTGTAAGGGAATTGTTTTAGTGTTAAGGCCGATCTTTGATAGCTCGGGTAACCTCAGTACTGTTAAAAAAAAAAAAAAAAAAAAAAGGACTACAAAGGGAAACAACTGTTTTAAAGATGCTGCTTGTCATTTAGAAAGTTGTGAGCGAAATTGGGTTGACATTTTGATGGCACATGATTTGGTTGGTAGTTTCAGTTGTAGTCTTGTTCTTAATGTAACCTGGGTAGACTTTATCTGCTTTCAGATCAAACTTTGGCAACTCTGGTAAACCAGTCTCAGGAAAGTGCTTATCAGATGTTGGTGTCAGCCTGGGATGTTTCACTTTGAGTTCACACAAGTAGCTTGCCATGTCTAGTTTTATCAGGTAAAATGCTGGGTGGGTAAAGCATTTGTAAAACATTTGTTATATACATTGTACTGAAACTATGGATCGTTTCGGAAAATCAGTTTCCCAAAAGAGTCAGCAAAGTAAAATGCTTACTTTTAAATGACCAGAATAGAAGTAAATGTAATAAAGTAGAAAATGATGCAGCATAAGTGATAATCTATAAATTTGTATGGGGGTACTGTGAGATATTTTTTGGACAGTATCATCTCATTTATTATTAATATAAAATTTACATGCACTTCCTTGCACTTTCAGCACAAATACTATGCATATATTTTATGTATTATTGAGAGAAACCAAACAGTCACAGTAATTTGGGTCACGTGGAGTGAACTGGGCTTATGAAAATGAAAATAATATAAAACTGAGCTATCATTATCATTTTTTTTCATTAAACATACTTTTTCTGTTATTATTATTATTTATTTTTATTTGTTTGTTTATTTTTTGGTCCTTTTTTGTGAAATCCATTTGGAATTTTGGAGGTAAAAAGGCTTCGCAGCCCAGTCAAAGTAGTTTCACTACCAGGAACTAGAGTTTGCCATCAGAGTATTATGGTTGCATTATAACAGGATGATCGCCGTTACTACTGTGCTATTTACTGTCTGTATTTTTAATGTTGTGGCTGATACAGCTTCCTGCTTCTTCTTTTTTTTAGTTCTATTTTTATACCCACCCACAGTGACACATTTGAGGAACTTCTTTTGTATTTCTGCTATTTATTTTAAGCAGTTTTATTAGTCTGTAAATGCTTTTTTTTTTGTTTTGTTTTTTCTTTTTTTCCTTCTCATATTACAACGTGGCACAAATTACAGTTCATCACTCCAGTTTGTATAAAAAGAAAACTATATATGATATGAACAATTACAGTATTAATTACATTAACATAGATTATATTTCACTCTTTCCTCATTCTGTAGAAATGGTGACTCATACAGTTTATAAATGCGGAGGTAGACATTTTTTGTTTGGCTTGTTTTGGCTCAGCATGATTTAACCTCTGAGATAGTTAACCTACTAATCCTGTTTTGTGAGACAGACCGATGGGCTTCACAGGACGTGGCTGCAGCATAAGCAGTGAGCACTGAGATCTGGAGGAAGGATGTACCGTTTAAAAGCTTGGGGAATTCCACTTATATTTGAATCAGGCAGGCCATCCTCTTGTTTGTCCTGACAAGAGCCTCAATATGAGTCTTTATGACATGTTTCAGTTCCACTCTGAGATCAACAGTTTTCTAATTTATCGGTTCTAATTCCACTGTTTTACTTTGTTATAAAAGTCAAGTCTCTTGATGGGAATTCATTTTGGGTAGATCTTCCATCGGAGTTGTGCCAAAATAAACCTGAGAGCTGTTCATTCAACAATAGGGATGAATGAATCGTGGTCTAAACAGATTAGTTGAGCCTGTAACGTAATAATCAAATTATTTCTGTTTAAGGAGAAGTGGGAGGCGAAAAAAAGACTCCTTCTGTTCTTGTGATTTATTTCCAGTGAGCTTCCATTCTGGCAAATAGGAATCACAGTATTTGCAGTGCACATGGTCCCACAAAGGGACTTTTATATAGTGATTACTTTGCTGCCTTGTAGATAGTTTATGATTCCAGCTCTGAGGCTGATGTGTGAACAGGGGTGTGTCAAGATCAACCGTCTAACTGTCTGTTGTATTTGCATCTCTTTTACATTCACGCCTGTCTGATTCAGAATCTGACGAGGGAGTGAACAGCTTAAAAATTGGCATGCACAAATGCGTCCTGTCAACACGGCCACCGATGTGGTGGTGTTTGTATAGTGCAAATGATGCATGGTGCCATCTCCACAGCTGTCTGAAAGTTGTCACACTGCTTGGTGACCAGGAACAGATGGGTTGAGACATGAGGTGCACCTCAGCTTCATTTCACTTGAGCCTCTAATCGCCCTGTCTTTGTGTAATGTAAAGGTGTGTGTTTAAACATGGGATTATGCTTGTGCGTGTGGGGTGAGATCAAATGATTTTGTGTGTACGTGTGGCTGTTTCATCACGGTCTTATCAATGTGTGTGTGTCTAATGGGTCAAGAGTTCTGTGTGGTGTTTATTTGATTTGGCCTTGGTGACATTTAGAGGCTTGAAATAAACACAACACTGGGCTGTGTTTTGTTTGTGTGGTCACCAGGAAATTTGCATCAGGTAAAAATCTCTCAAAACTTGTCATGCTGTAGTGCCGCTGCTACTTCCCTCTAAACTTGTGGCTCAGAGGGTCTTGCGTGACACTGAGCAGCTGACCTGAAGTAGCTCCAGATTTTTGCTCTGTGCAGGACTCTTAACATGAGTCCATTGTTCAGGTACTGATAACACCGCCATTTGTCTCACATATCCCTTGTGATTTCCATGCACTACATTGCGTTGCAGTATTATGGTCTGATATATGAATCACCTGTTTGCACATAATGAAGAATGCGTCACTTTATTTCAGGAACTACACACTACACACCCTCATCATGTCATGACTAGTTTGACCACCTGACATGAAATTAGTATAAATATATTCCTAGTAGATAATAATCTATCTTAGTTTATCTGCATTTTGGAAATTGTTTGTCTGAGTAGCTTTTCTTTAAACTTGTAGTCAAAATAGAGAGGTGATAGAAGCTTCAGTGATAATAATCTGCAGATATGGCAAGTTTTGGTGGAGGAAGGGTGAAATGGAGAGAGACGCTGATGAACCTACAGTAGGATGCAGTTAGCTATAGTTGGAAACCTAATACCTTGTTAACATGCAGGTTGCAAACACAGCTAAAGCCTTCTGCATGATTGTGCGATAGTTTGACGCAAATTCCACGCATAGCTTTGCAGACTGTTGTCTGCATGTTGTTGCTGCCTACAGTGTCACAAACAGCTGCTCTGTGGGCTAGTTTTGTTTTTTGCTGTCATTTAGCTTTGCTCCCATCTCAGAGAAGACTGGAGTCAAGTCAGAAAACAGGATTTGTTTTGCTCCCCTAGCACTGCAGAGCCATCACTACTGCTTCAACTGCAGCTTTTGTTTTTGTTTTGTTTTGTTTTTTTGCACTTCAGAACATCACTGCAGGACATGCACAAAGAGCCTCATTGGTGCTCTGTCTATGGCTTATTATGGCTTATTTAGCGAGTCACCAATGCACAATAGTGGCAGTACAGATTACAAGTTCTACCGTTTTACTGCTGTTCTACTATTTTATTATTACTTTCATTGCTGCCATAATGAATTGTGAAGTCTGGGTTGGTGGAGCTTCTCTGACTTTCCAAGTTGGAAGCCTGATTTGAGGGTGCATTCCAGCTGAAAATTCAGACAGGGAACTCAGGATTTCCAGATTTCCACTTCAAATGGAATGCAGATTTATAGTTTAAAGACATTTAAAGGTTATAGTAAAGCGAAACAGAGTGAAAGCTGTCCATTGCAGTCACTGCCTGTGCTTTTCATATTGCTTTTTTGAACTTATGAAATTTTTTCGCACTTTTCCCTCTGCATGGTTACACATAACATCATCCCTGTTGGGCTATGTCTGTGTAGGTTGCATCCCCAAAATCCTTCACTTTGCATATCCAAATACTGTCAATACTAAGCTGTTACTTATGGCTTTCTGATCATTTGCCAGTCTTGTAGAGCTGCAGTTTCTGGATCTTTGCAAGTTTTTAAGTTGTTCTAGACCCTACAGAGCTTTCAAACACATGATCTTTTAAGCATGGGTGTGTGATGCCATCCTCGCACTTGAAGACATTTGGGATTGTCAGCGTGAGTCCATCTTTGGTTTTCCAGTAGGCTAACGAGCAGTCATCAATTTGAGTAATAATATCTTCTCTTCCGTCATGCATGGTAATGGAGGAGATGGCCCCATTAAAAAAAAAAAAAAGACATCAAAGTGTAGACTCCCACACTGCGCTGAAATTAAACAAGGGCACACAATTTAAACTATCATAATAAAAAGAATAATAGAAATCAATATTTTGTATTCATTTAGTTTTCCCTTTTGGCTTCTTGGGATCTCAGGGGATTTCATTGGGGTGGTACTCTGAATCACTGAACTAATGATGATGAATATTTTTGGGAACAAAAACAAAACAAGGCATAAATATTATTGATTTGTACTTTGATTATCATGGCAAAGTTGAAGGATAAAGGCCAGCTTTAGTTTTATAGCATAATCACATCATCTATGATTATGTTACCGATGCACATTGGAGATTACTATTTGTAGATTTATTGTGCATTTATCAGAAGAACTTTGGCTGCAGTGGTAATAAAACAACTCCACTGAATAGAGCCATTCAGCATCTGCTTTTCACTTCATGTGTGCATTTGGGTAATTTATGGGTAAGGTTTTCACACATATAAAAGGCCTTAAATTAAGTTTCCACTCAAGCAGTTCCTTTAGCTCAGTTTTTCTGTTTATGAAGTAGATTTGCTGGAAAGTCAAAGCAAATATTTTCATAATGGATGTGTCATTGAAGTCATTTTTCAAGCAGAAAAGCCACACTTGACTTTCCTTGAGCAGCAGTGGGGATTGGCTGCATTTTTATGCATGATACTCCAGCCAAGTCTGAGATTTTGTTGACAAAACAGATGATTTGAGAACAAAATTTGCGCATTAATAAATACTCGTGGGTTACGGCCCTAACTGTCTGACTGAGAATAATGTAGAGGCAGCGTTTAGCCGTGGCTCTGACCTTCTGACTCCAAGCTCGTGTGCAGTCAAGACGGGACTGAAGGAAGCAATGCCTGGACAAGACCGTGATCTCACTAACGTGGTAAATCTCCAGAGAATTTCACATGTGGGAATACTGAGTCTACTGTGGAAACTGACTATGACTCACAGCTGACTGTAACTCAGAGAGTAAACCTCTTGAAAATACTTTTATTCAACCCAGGTGCTGCCTTAAAGCAGCTTCTCCTCTTCCACAGAAATGCCTTTATGAGATGTATTATCATGCCTTTAAAAAAAAAAAAAAAAAAAGCTAAAGAATCTGTGTGAGCATTTTACGCAGTTCTCTTTCTACCAAAATGATGGTATGATTCATGCCCTCGGGGCGCTGTATGACAGCTGCAGTGTTTGTAGGACATTGCAGAGGCCTGTTGAGCGTGAGTTTCTTTATGAGTAACTGAATGGCAGAGCTGGGTATTTGTCAGTTAATTATCCTGTCTCAGCTTTATATTAAGAGCCCTATTGAAGTGTTGCAGTGGTGATGGTCCTTGATTTTAAGCGATAGCGTGCGTTTAAGTTAAATAAAGGAAGAGAAAATGGTGTATTGAGTGCCAGCTGTGGCTTGATACCTGGTGTAATACATTCGTTTGTGGTCTGTCGTTCATTTATATATAGCTGTGTGTATTTAAATAAAACCTCAGTGTGTGACTGTACTAACCTCTCAGTCTTAACTCTGTGTTTAGAAAGTGATCTTTGGTCAGAGTCCCAGTTCACTGCACAGTCTTGCTATGGCGCACCCCTCACCTCGTTCAGCGTCCTCTACCTCTTGCTCCCTCTCTCTCCCTCCGTCCCCTGCTTTTTACTTCCAGCAATCAAGGGCAGAGAGCATGAATGTCAGCAGAAGCTTTCAGCTGCTGTAAATCACCTCTGTGTGTGTGTGTGTGTGTGTGTGTGTGTGTGTGTGTGTGTGTGTGTGTGTGTGCACATGCGCACAAGTGTTTGTGTGTGTGAGCGCGCTGTCCTGACTGTTG
>JAVDPK010000900.1:12426-25818 GCA_034780415.1 Cichlasoma orientale | reverse complement strand
GTGTGTGTGTGTGTGTGTGTGTGTGTGTGTGTGTGTGTGTGTGTGTGTGTGTGTGTGTGTGTGAGAGAGAGTGTGAGGGTGTGTGAGAGAGAGAGAGTGAGGGAGACATTTTTCTGTTGACTGTGTGTACTATTCGTGAGTGTCTAGGTGCACACGTATGTGTGCATGTGGGTGTGTCATGAGCACTGTGGCAGGAAGGCGGACCACAGAGCACAGCCGTGAAGCTCTCACTCCTCTGACCTACTTTCTCTCCCGCCTCCCCACATCTGGCGCCGAGTGAATGCACCAGATCAAATGCCAGCCATTCCAGTCGCTTTCACATTATTGCTGCATTCCCCTGTAACCACAGTGCTGCTTTTTCTATATTTACTCTTTGTTGTGTTTTGATGCTGAATAGGCTTATAGAAAGTCCCCATATTGAGGTTAAGAGGATGTAGCTAGGCTAAGTCTGAGCATTGTTTGTACTCTTTTTTTTTTCTTTTCTTTTTTCTTTTTTCAGTACAGTTGTTGAGTCAGCAGAATCAAACTTTTTGGAGTGGGATCCTCCCACATCCAGTAATATCCAGCTGAAGGTATCACAGTGTCCGATTCATTTTGCAGCCAGGAAGCTACCTCCCATCTACACACACTAACAGCTTCTATTATGGAAACTAATATGGAAACTCAGATCCTTTGGGATTGTTTTCTTATGCTTAGCAGTGAGTTGGGTTTAATTTCCTCCTCTGGTGCTTGAAGCCAAGCAGTAGTTGCTGCTTTGGGCTACAAACTGCCACTGTTATTGAAACAGATTTAGCACGAAGAGGAAGACAGATACTCTGAATGGTCCCTCCGTGTCATCGTCCACTAACTGCCTGTATGATGAAACAAAGCAAGAGCCATGAAAACACTTGATGTAGACGTAAGACTGAAATATATTCTGCTTTTTTGTGTGTGGCTGTCCATCTGCCTTGACAGCGTGGCTTGTGAGTAAAGATGTTGTACCACTATGTATATAGACATGCTGTTATTATTGGACAGCACACATGATGGATATTTTTAGAGAGGTCCAGCCCAGAAAGAAGGAGGGGGAAAAAAACTCCTGCCACTCACTCATAAAATCTTTTTTATTGATCTTCATGTGAAAACGATTCAGAGTGCGCAAACCAGTTCACCCTATTATTTTGGTGTTGTTTACTTCGGGGAAGGAGCATTTCCTTATACACTTCCCCGGCTCTGCTCCAGACTTCTAATGAAGATGAGACGTTTGCGGTGATGTTAATCTATATGTGTAGCTGTAATAATCACTAAAGTAAACCAGCCATCACAAATGAGGCTGAGGAATCCAGCAAAAATGATTGTTCATAATTTTTTCAGTGGGGTGACTCATTTGCAGTGGTTAGGTCTAAAGTAGGTCAAGTAGTTTGATTGAGACAAACATGTGGAATAAAGGCACAAGATGATCTATTACTTTACAAAGAATAACTGCATTTAAAAAATTGCTCGAAGGCTGCTTATCTGAATGGACGGACACTGGAGTGTGTAGAGTGGGGGGTTGCCAAGTTACTCATGATGCTCACAGCTTAAAGGGGATTATGGATTGTTAAGCAGGGCATTGGGACACCTGCATTATCGTGTGTTGCCTACTTAAGGCCCAGGCTCATTGATTACACTTCTAAGCAGCTAATTTTCTCAGCTCTGCTCATACTGAAGTTGAGCCCCACCTCGGGGTGTCTCTGCCTTTGTGCTGTGTCTGAGCTTTGACCGAAAGTACACTCTGAGGGAATGCAAGAACTTCCTGTTGATGTGAGCATGCATTTCAGCAGATGGTTTCAGAAAGAGGAAATTCGGTCTCCCCACATTGCCTTGCAGCTTTGAGTGGTTTGTGTATGACAATCCACAAAGGCAGATTTGCAGCTGGTGTTAAGTGAAGTTGAATGTCATCAACTGATTTCACATTGAGTTTTTGAGAAGTTGCTGGACAATTGCGATTTCTTTTCAGGCTTACTTGTTCATGTTACAACTGTTTAACAGCATCAATAATTGGATTTGAGCCAGTAGTCTAAAGCCTTCTAGTAAAGCTGCTCTGATGAGACCATCTCAGGGGGCCAGTCAAGGACAAACCCTCTGACATCATCATCATCAATCTGGACTCATTAGTGGCCGCCGCCCACCCTGCTGGTCGCCACACCCTTAGTTGGTGGCTTCATAGGCTTTTGTGTGCGTGTGTTTTCATACACTGTTTCTGGCACTTACGATTTTTTGGTTACCCATGATGCAGTATGATCCAGAGGCCATCTGATTGATCCAAAATGACATGGTACTTACCTCAAACATAGAGCCAGAGCCATGAAAAGTTATCTTCAGTGACAGACCCAACAAGGAATCTTGCAGCAGATGGTATTGCCTCCACACAGCCATGACCTCTCAGATCTAAAGACCTCAGAAAAACTGTAGTTCTGCCAAGTACCTCAAAAGCCTGCATGGAGAACTGGTGATGTTTTAGGGTGGTCACAGAAAGTATTGATTTGATTTTGGTTTGATATTAGAAAAACTGCATGCAGCACCATTGTAGAAAGTATCCTTGCTTTATATTTAGTCCCTTATATTTTTCTACGGTATGGTGTGTTGGTTCAGCCACAGTGAAACATTGTGCTAGAGTCTAAGCAGTGGAACATGCTATAAATATAATAGTGATGTATTATCACCTAATAACTTTGTTACACGAGACATTTTGGCAAACAGTAGCTTCTTAACACATCCAGCAGTCACAGGGGAGGAACAATAGCAGCTTTTATTTGGAGCTATTTTTCTGAATATTCACTCTCTTAACTTTAGTAGGTTCTGGGTTCTGCGCATTTTGGAGTATAAGAAGAAGTTTTGTTATTACAGGATAACCTTTGCATCTGAATACACCACAAAGTCACATTTTCCTTTTACTACATGGTTGGCAAATTCAGCTTGTTTTTAAGCGGAGATGGCGCAAGCATGCCTCTCAGGTGATGTTACTGTATTAGTATAAACCAAAGTTCAGTGGAGTTAAAACAAGTCAAGGTCAAGCAGGTATGTTTGTGTCTGTTTGGAAGAATATCACATGGCAAGATGAGCAGCTCTAGAAATATTACACAACCTTGTGCCAGTTTATTGTGGCATCCCATTTGAATGCAAGGGTCGCTCCATGTCACTTCATCAGATGCCTCCCACTTGACCATTTTGGATTTGCCTGAGAAAAATTCCTCGGGAAAAATACACTTCTTAAGAGGAATTAAAATTGTCAAGATTGCAAAAGATTGTTTTGGAAGCAGTCCTCACCTCCCATCAAGAAGCTGTTTCTGGCCAAGAAGAGATGAAGTGTCCTTGATGCTGTTACGACACACAATTACAAGGATAAAACCATGTATAAAATCAAAGTTTTCACAGGACTCTGCAAGTTTGTGAAAAATTAAGTAAATTAAGAGTAAGAAGTAAGAGTAAATAGCAGCCAGATGCTGCTAATCAAATGCACTTGATTAATTGATTTTCAGTAAGTGCTACATCTTAGACTCTCCAGGACTCAGCATGTTAAATGTTAAGGTTCATTTAGAAAAGGTGGCTTCTTTGGAAGGGTTGCCATCTGAACAAACCACAAGACTTCTGGAGCAATGAGACCAAAGTGGAGATATTTGGCCATAATGCACAATGCCCCATATGGAGAAAACCAAACACAGAACACCTCATACAAACTGTCAAGCACGCAGTGGTGGAGGTGTGATTATTTGAGCTTGTTTTGCAGCCACAGGACCTTGCAGCCATTGAGTCGACCATGAGCTCCTCTGTATACCAAAGTATTCTAGAGACAAATGTGAGGCCATCTGTCCGACAGCTAAAGCTTGCCTGAAATTGGATCATGCAACAGGACAGAGATCCCAAGCGCAGCAGCAAATCTACAACAGAATGGCTGAAAAAGAGAAGAATCAGGTTGCAATGAACCAGTCAAAGTCCAGACCTCAACCAGATTTAAATGTTGTGGCACGACCTTAAGAGAACTGTGCATAAATGAATGCCTACAAATTCCAATGAACTGAGGTAACGCTGTAAAAAAGGTTGCTTCAAAATCTTGCCACAATGATGTGAGAGAGACTGATAAACTCGTACAGACAGTGATTATTTAAGTTATTGCTGCTAAAAGTGGTTCTACTTGAGTCATGGGGTGTACTTAGGTTTTCACAGAACTGGATAGTCTCATGAGAAAGTGCTTTTCACATGCCTGCGTGGTTAAGGAGCATGATGTGGAAAAAACACTGAGACTTGTTTCATTAACCTTGATTTCTTTAAATGAAATAAATGCTCTTGCTGTAATAATTATGATTTCTCTAAAAAAGAAAAGGTCATATGTTGAATTAAATTAATATATTGGAAATACTGTATTTAAAATGTTGGAAACACAGTTTTGGAGGTTTTTTTAAATTTTTTAAATCATATTTGAAAAATGAGAAGAAACACCGTTACAGCTGTTAAGAGAAGCTTGCTCTTTCCTTCTTACATGGGCAATGTCGCACTGAAGTCGGATGAAAATGCGTGGGGTTTTGTTTTGTTTTATATCATTCCCTTACCTGCAAAACTGGTTTCTGCATGCCTCCAAATCTGCTTTCAGGGATCGGCCATCCAAATATTTTAATGATTTCAAGCATCCATCATTCTGTTTTAACATGAGCTACAATCCTGAGAGTGTAGCTCGAGATATTCTTAGCACTATGGTAGCAGAGATTTACCCTAAAACATTTGAAGGGCCCAAGTAGTTTTCTAGCTAATAGAATTTTAAAATAGTAATCAAGTTATGCAACAAATCTAACGCTTTATGAAACTATTTTTTGTCTAAAAAATGTATACAAAAATCAAATGAATGGACTGTTAATATGGAAGATATTAGATGGTACTTTACAAAAAGGTGAAAAATGCAAAGCCTTAGATGACGATGGCCATAAAAAATTTGCGTGGAGCTCCTTTCAGTGATAAACAAAACTGAGGTCCAGTGCAAACTGCAGCAGGTACAGCTAGCATGTTGAGCATGAAAGCAGTTGGGGTGTGGGGCAATATTTGAATAGCAGGACAGATAAATATGAAAAACGAGCACCGCTGAGCGGATGCCAGCGCTCGGCTGTTTTGGATTTGTAATGTTACTTTTAAAGTGCAGTCCACATCAGCTGTACAGAAGTTAAAATTTTTTTTTAAGTTTTGTAGTAATTTCCTTGCTTTAACTTGGTTTGCGTTATCTGTCATACTTTGAAAGTCTTAACAAAACCGTTTCCTCACTATTTGGTTTGTTTGTTGGTAATTTCTTGTTTCCTTTTTTCATTGTTGCAAATGAATGATTCTTTCTTTTTTTATACAAGTCTGCTTAGGTTGGGATTTCTTCCTCTTTTTTTAAGTTGATGACATTTAAAAAAAAAAAAAAACACGCACCATGGCTATTTATTATAATGTTTTTTCTGTGCAGGCCTCCCTCAGACCATCATAAATCAGTGCTTCTTTATGAAACATTTTGGCTGTATCTGCCATGCTGAAATCCTGGTCACGTTAATCTTAAAAACATTTATTCTTAAGATCAGAATGATCGTTATAAATGTCGGTTTGCTGGCTTATTCATGAATTGAGTCGCTTTGTTTACTTGCTTCAGTCTGCCCCCTCTTTCACCGCTCACAGCTGACCAGGACGGAAGTGTTTAGGTAGCACTCCACTTTGTGGCATCCAGCTCTCCTACATAAAACAACATTTGGAACTAAACACGGGTTTGACTTTGAAGTGTAAGAAAACAGTGCGGTCAAAGACACAGAAAATGAAAGCTCATAAACCATCACACAGTTGTACTGATTATAGAAAATGGACACTTATTGTCCGCAGTGTGTTGTTAGTGGAGCTCAGCCCATTCATGATTAGACGGATTCTATTTTTTCTTTCTTTCTTTCCTTTTATATTCAGGTTGACGAATGCTTCTGGACTTGATACTTTTACTCAGGTTTTCCCATCCTGCTCTGCTCACTGACTGCTGCAGCCTGGCCTGCTTTCATCCTAATATAACTGAAAGTGAACTTGAGTCCCAGCCTATAATGTCAATAAGCGTTTTGTGTGTAGTGAGAATTCAGAAGCAGCTCTTGTCAAATAAAAGTTTCCATTGCAGGTGCAGATGTGTAAACATATGGACAGACAGAAACAGTTATTACACGTCTCATGCTTGATATCCTCTGTGTGGGCGTTGTCATTGCTGTGGCCATTGGGTTGGAAAAGTGCATGAATGCAGCAAAGCCTGATGTCCTCTAGTGGTGGTTTTGAATAAGTGCATCTTTAACCAATATTGACTGGGTCTGGAAATGTTTGCGGTTCAATCACAGGAAGAAGGGCTGTTTTCTGAAAACCACCGGATTTAGGATATGACCGCAGATTTTGAGATAATTTAGGCTTTAAAGGCTCAGGTAGGCACAATGGGACTCCATTTTCTTCACTCAAGATGCTGGGATCAAAGCTGTGTTGAGGAAAATATAGACACTAGAGTGTATATATGTAAAGTGCAGTTTATTTTTTTTCCAAGGTTTAGCATAGTGCTATAAATATGAACTACAGCTGAAGTCTGATGTGATGAGGCTGCATAAATAGCCCACTTTAAACATGCAGTTTGTGCTTTTAAATGGATTTGATTGAAAATCTTGTACTGATGTTTGATTTGAATTAATGTAAACATTTTTGACAGGCAGTAAAATTATATTAGTGCTACATCATCATGCATAAAATTGTGTTTTATTTAATTTTTTTTAAAGTGCGTCTTTTTCCAATTCTACCTCCAGGCAGGAAGGGAGCACTGCTACATCCACGACCCAGGGAAAGAGCGGGACTCATAAAATCTGCCTGGTGTGCTCTGATGAGGCTTCGGGCTGCCACTACGGCGTTCTCACCTGCGGCAGCTGCAAGGTCTTTTTCAAGAGAGCAGTAGAAGGTGCTACACCATAAAATACCATCATGCATGAATTGTTTGTAAAAACACAGAAATTACTAGTGTTTGTCAAGTTGACTCAGATACCGGGGTTATGATTTTAAGTTTGACGCTTTAATATTTTAAGACTGTGAAATGCCTCATTAGTTTATGTCTGCAGTGTTTGCCTCAACATTTAATGTAAATAACACATGAATCTCCTCTTCTATGTACCTCAGGGCAACATAATTACCTGTGTGCAGGGAGAAATGACTGCATTATAGACAAAATCAGGAGGAAGAACTGCCCAGCCTGCCGCTTCCGAAAGTGTCTGATGGCAGGCATGAACCTGGAAGGTATGCATTACCTGCACGGATATATCAGATGCCTTGAGCTGTTTTAATTGCTCACCTTTTTTTTTTTTTCTCTCCTCAAGCTCGAAAATTAAAGAAGAATCGATTAAAGGGCAGCCAGCAGAGCAACCCGCCCGAGGTCACACCTTCTCTGCCAGTTGAGACCCGCACCCTCGTACCTAAATGCATGCCTCAGCTTGTTCCGACAATGCTATCCCTGCTGAAGGCGATAGAGCCGGACACCATCTACGCTGGCTACGACAGCACCCTGCCCGACAACTCCACCCGCCTCATGACCACCCTCAACAGGCTTGGAGGCCGACAGGTCATCTCTGCCGTCAAGTGGGCCAAGGCTCTGCCAGGTTTGTGGCCCTGACCCTGAGCTGTCGGTGTAGACTGTCTATGGGGTGATTGAGGTTATGGTGGTAAATTGATAAAGCATTGGTTGCAAGAGGACAGGTCTTAGCAACGTGTCAGCAACTTCATACTAACAGAACAACTTTTAAGTCTCTGTAATGCTGCTGAAGGGATGGATCATTGTTCCTTGGTGTTTTGATGATGGTGGTAGAGAGTCTAACATGTCTCCATGTTGCTCTAAAATCTCCCACTGGTGTTCAGTTATGTTGTAATCTTGTGACTGAAGGCCATGTTGAAGGCATATGAATGGCATCATTTTTATACTTATCAGATCGTGCTCTGATGGAGGCTTTGCCATCCTGGAGGAGATAACACCCATTAGGAGATACATATTTCATTAAAGATGATCACTTAGAAGAACTTTGTATTGATTTGTGGCCTCTAAGGGGACTTAGTGGAACCAAACCATGCCAGTCATTTAGGCCTGTGCTAGAGGGTTGGCCAATTTGCTCCATAGTCTGATCGTCCCCCTGTGGGATCCCACAGAGGAGGTTAACATGCACCCCTTTAAGGTAGCGCTATGCACCTTCCACAGTGTACAGCGTGTGGGCCACACACACACACACACCAAGCTCAGTATACCACAAGTGGGAGATAAACACACACTGATAATTTATTTCTCACTTCAGCATGAAGAGACATTTACACATCAACATTCAGCGATGAATGATTTCACTTTAGTTTAATTACTTAACATAAGTGGATTCATTCTGAGTATCATATTAATGATAATATTAATGTAAGGCATCAAGGGGAAAATTAGCTAAAAATCACCTTGATTGGCGAGCTGTCATCAGTAGTTTTGAACATCTGCACAACCCTGCTGTGCTCTTCTCTTGGTGTGTACCACACGTACGCTCGCTCCACTTGTAAAGAATATAATGACAGATGACTCATCTGACCTTATCACTTTATCCACATTTCTGTGCCTTTGTGGTTTTGTGCTACCGAACCCTCAAATGTACATTCTTCTTTATAATGAGGGCTTTATGTTCTGCAATGCCATGAAATTATCTCCATGTAATTTTCAACAGGCTGTTTTTAACGACAGTCTCATCATGTCCTTTACTGACATTTTCCGCCACCTGATGAAGAGTCGCGTCTTTGTTTTTCCTTCCATTAAATGTACTAATGCAGAAACACCACAGCCGTCTCGTTTGCGGTGTTGACCACAGGTTCCGACCCTGGTTCCTAATGTCTTTCTGAAGCAAATGTCACACTGGGTGTGTTTCCTGTTGAGAAACCTTGGCGACTGAAGCATCTGTGCCCTAACAGTGATCCCTCTTTGAAGTCTGTTGTGCTCATGTCATCGTGACACAAAATCAAGATGACATGAGCAAAAGTGCACACAGTTGTTTAGCATTGCAATAATACATTTTACTTGTAAACCGGATGCTTCTTCTGCAAAATGTATATTACATTTTTAAAGATTACATTTTTAGCACGCATCACTCCTTCTTACACATGGAGACTGCATTGATAGCCGGTTGAGGTATTTCCATGTTCTCCCTCCCTCAGGTTTCAGGAACCTGCACCTGGATGACCAGATGACTCTGCTGCAGTACTCTTGGCTCTTCCTCATGACTTTTAGTTTGGGCTGGAGGTCTTACCAGCAGTGCAACGGCAACATGCTCTGCTTTGCACCAGACCTCGTCATCAATGAGTAAGTACAATTGTGCCTAGGACGACTAGACTGATATATTTAAAATAAGTTTATAGCTCATCCTCCAAGTTAAATAATGTGTCACTGCAGTCAGGATTGTTAAAGTAAAAACATACAGAGCCAGGTAAATCGAGCATTGATTTGATCCAGCACATGCATCTGCTTGTTGAAGTCTATCAGAGCAGCTCTCTGCTGTGTTTCCCATCTACCAAGAATCAAACTGTGTCTGTCTGCTCTCATTAGTAATCTGTGTCTGATCCTTCTTACAGACTCTGAGTGCAGTGAGCCGTTGTCAGAGCTATCACGCTTAGGGCTATAATAGGCCTTTTGCTTTTTTTCCTTTTTCTCCCCCTAATCGCAAGCTTAAATTAGCATGATCATAATTAATATCTGATGAGGTTATGTTTTCTTTTGTCAGTCAGCTCCAAACAAACTTGACTTACTGCCTATCTTTTGTCACAATTTACCAAGAATAATCTCTTTCAAACATTCGTTTGTTGTCTCACTAAGGGGAACACTGTTTGAGCACTGTCTCAGTCATTCTCCTTCCCTGTAAACTCGGCATCACTTGCCATTTCAGTTTCTTTTCCTACTTTACCCAGAAAGCTTCTCTCTGGTGACGGCTTAACCACTACCTTAGGCCCCAGTCACACGGGCCTTGAGATTGTTCAGTGTCCATCTGGCAACCAACGGTTGCAAGGATAAAATGCCAGTTGGCAAGTGTTCGCTGGAGTTTGCTGGCAGTCGCCAGGCAAAAGAGGTATACAGCACTGCACTGAAAACCACCTTGTGATTGTCACGGTCACCTGTAGTTTGTATGAAAGACAGACTTGGCTGCAAACACTCACCAGCTACAATTCAAGAGGTAGTGAAACTGTAAAAAGGGCGACACAGAAACAGAGAATGTTTGCCTTCAAAATAAATGTTGTAGCAGTTGGCTGTAGTTGCTGGCTCCAGAATAAGGCACATTCTCTGTTTCCAGTGTGCATCCCAGTTTGTCAAGTTTTACCACCACTTGGCGCGTAGGTAGCCAGTGTTTGCAGACAAGTCAGCAGTCTCCATGCAGACTGGGTGATTGCAGTAATCAGCTAGTGGCCAACACAATCACAAGGAAGATTTTGGTGCAGCAACCTTTTTGTGACCAGTTTCACCTAGCTAGCGACTGCCAGCAAACACTCAGCAACCAGTTGAGAATGCACATTTTCCCCTCACAACCTGAGGCCTTAACTGTCCGCCGAGCACCTCATCAGATTTTCTCTGACTGTCACGATCTACTTCTGATCAAAGAGCCGGGTCAGAGAGCGCGCTAACTTGGTCACTCAAACCTGTTGAGCTAAATGCTTGCTAGAAGCTATTCATCTATACATTTATACTGAAAGGATATAACCCTTGTAGAGGTCTGATCAGTTGTTTGTTTCATGGGCTAAACCCAATGTTGGCAAGCTCATTACTAAACAGTGGCTGTCTCATTGGATTATATCAGTTAACTAGCAAAGGACTGAACCCCCCAGTGTGGCACTGTGCTCATTCTTTCAGGGGAATGCTCTATATATAAAAGGTGAAGTCGGAGTTTGCCTTCAATCATTGCATTGTTGTATTATAGGTTACTGTCCTCTGGGGCTGCAGCTAAAGATTATTTTGGTAGTCGACTAATCTGTCAATTATTTTTTCGATTCGTCAACGATTATTTCAATCATACCTCTTCTGTTCAAGCCTGCCCACCTGTGAATATCACCTTGTCTCTTCTCACAATTAAAATAATGAAAATACGAGTTTGAAACTAATCAAATGTGTTTTTAACATTAATGTGACATCACAATAAATATCAAATAGTCAGTGCATATTAAATTAATGCAATTTTTTTTAAATAAAATGTGTAAATAATAAAAATGGCCTCTGTCCAAAAGTTCAAACAAGGCTTCAACTTAAATCAAAAAGATTTTTCTGTCCAAAACAGCTGAAAAGTTTCTTCAGTTCATGAAGAGGTTTACTATTCAGAATGAACGCTAATTTTAATGCAAGAAAAAAAGTAAACAATGTAGCTGCTCCTATTGTCCTTCACTCGTTAGCTAACATAACTGAAATGGTGCTGCTTAGCAAACATCATCCACGAGACCTTGTTTCCGACAGGTAAACAAACAGAAGCATTACTGTACAAACATTAACAGGTATCAACGCGACGCACTAACTCTCTAAAACGTACTCATCCAGAGCTGACGTCGCAGCTCCAGGGTGCCGGTGTTTTAAACGCGCAGCATTGCAGTGATGCTGCCGTGGAAGGAAAGCTCTGCTTTGCACCGTCTGCATTCAACTTTATTATTGTGTTCTGTGAAATGCTCCCACACCTTCGACAGTCTCTCTCCATTTTTTTTGCAAACTCCTCTCTGTTCCATCGTTACGTTGTTCACGTTATTTTCTTCTTCGTTTGTATTGTTGTCAAGTTTGTCTCAAGTTTGTCTGTCAGTGACATTTAGAAAAGACTGCCCAGAGTTGGAGCATGTGTACCTGAAGGTCCTATTAAATACTTCACCAGAGGATCACTTTCTTTAAAACTGGAAGTTGGAGCAAAAGCCTCAGCAGAGCCGTTTAAAATGCCTTCCTAGAATAATATCTGATTGTGGCAGACAGTTTGGTAAATGTCTGTTTCTCATTTCTGGGGTTGGAGGTTTTGGTGCAACTGACAATATAAACTCATAACTGAAATTATCTTCACTAAATGGAAAAATGCATTTTCAACCTTCTACATCAAGATCATGGAAATTACATTTACAGAAATATTTCAGAAAGCTGCTTTTGCTACATAACCAGCTCTATAAAGCCGTTACGATATAAGGTCAAATGTTCTGAACTGTCTCTGTCTGAACCCACCAGGGAGCGGATGAAGCTGCCCTACATGACCGACCAGTTTGAGCAGATGTTGAAGATTTGTAGCGAGTTTGTCCGGCTGCAGGTTTCCCACGATGAGTACCTGTGCATGAAGGTCCTGCTGCTGCTCAGCACAGGTCAGACTTACACCAGAAAGCAGCTGAACTGCTATTGTAACACAATCATTAAAAAAGCCATTATTCCAACCCAATACTGTAGAAAATCTAGATGGATGCACACGACACATCTCAGCACTTTCTCAGTTAAGCTGACAGATTTGATTCAGTAGAGAAGTGCACGAAACTGCATTATGGTGTGTGATTAAATATAATTTAATGCAGGAAAATTAGAGGTGCCAGAATAGACTTGATACTTAAACACATTTGCATAGCCTACATAGCTACATCTCTGTCCTGTAGACCAGTTAGTCATTAGGTGCTGTTTTTGTCCTTGACAAGCATGGATGTTTTATATAATTAATGATGTTTAAAATGCCCTTCCATGCTTCCACACAGTTTAAGCCTGGAGTAAAAAGTCAGCAGTAAAAAGTCAGGTACACTATCCTGATTTTTCTCCAAGATGTTGACATTGAGCGTCTCCCTCTCCCACAGTGCCAAAGGACGGCCTGAAGAGCCAAGCAGTGTTTGATGAGATTCGGATGTCGTACATCAAGGAGCTAGGAAAAGCCATTGTGAAGCGCGAGGAGAACTCCAGCCAGAACTGGCAGCGATTCTACCAACTCACCAAGTTGCTCGACTCCATGCATGAGGTACGGAGACTCAGCACACGATCCCCTTTGTGTTCCATCAGCACCAGCAGTTCCTAGCAAGTCGTTATTGACCATCTGCAGTCTGCAGCTTTCTCCTTAAATCCTTAAACAGTGATCTGCTGTCTGTGACTAATCGGATTAATCAATTTAAAGTACAGAGAGATTTAAAGAAGAGTTTGTTTCAGTGATTCAAAGCTGCAAAGGACAGATCTTATAGCACTTCAGAAGCTGCAGCCGAATGGATCAGAAACAGTCTGGGCAGGGTTTGCTCAGTTGCTGTATAGTAACAATTAATTAAATTCAGTTTTATTTATATAGCACCAATTCACAACAACAGTCACTAACAAAGTGTTTTATATTCTAAGTTAAAGACAGTAACATATTAGAGAGAAACCTCAACAATCGT
>JAVDPK010000898.1:67846-79329 GCA_034780415.1 Cichlasoma orientale | reverse complement strand
CCCGCTTTTTCTCTTTGTATCATTTCCTTTTGAAAACAGAGATGGCAGCTTTCCAAAAATGCTTGCAAGCAGCTCTCTTTTTCATGAGGTATTTACTACAATGAGCAGTTTCCTTCGCTTGCGAATATTACACGATCAGGGTAAAGATGGCAGTCACTGCACTTCTTTGTATTGCTGCTGTGTAGTGACACATTAATTGATATTGTTGACAATATTGTTTCTTTATGGTCCTAAAATAAATGCATATTTCTGTTAGCTATTAGAGCTATAAGAGTTTTTCTTTCACCTGAAAATGTTTTTTCTGTTGTTGTTTCCTTTTTTTTTTTTTTTAAACAGCATGCATTATCTCAAGCATCTTTATCCTCCTCTGACAGCACGGTTCATAAATTTATGTTTTTCTTCTTTCAGGTATCCAAACCAATGGGTTGGACTTTCAGAGGCAGACGGTGTCCACCACAAGTGCAATCACTAATGCCCTCCTCCAACAGGTACCACACTGTGCACAGCATCACATACTTCACCTTTAAGTAACTTTTTGTTTTCCTGTTTTTGTGGAAGGAGCATGTACGGTTTTGGTGTAATGTCACAGATTTGTTGTAGCTTTAAAATAATAAGGTGTGAAGTTCGAACAGAGGTATGCTCATCTTTACTCAAACATGCACAAGCAGAAAGAGTTCATTTAAATGAGCCAGGCTCTCTGTGTCGCCAGGCAACAAGGCAGATTAATCAACCCTGTATGCTAATTAGCTGCTCTGTGGTTGCTCGGAAACAGATGGCCGAGAATATGCAAATCTATGCAGAATTTACATGCACTGCATAACAGTTATTTTAATTAGCATCTCAACTCTCCCCTCCCTTCACTTCACTTTCCTTGTCTCTAAAGGCTGCAGCACATTTTAAATACCCACTTTATCGCTGCCTTTTTAATTCAAATTCCTCTCCCTGTGTAAAGACCAAAGACTCATTCTAAGAAAGCCACTCAGGTAGCACGGGAATATAATGTTTCATTGTTTTCAGTTGTGTGCTTTTTTTTTTTTTTAGTGTTGCTTTTTGTCTGAATTAAATATTCATTGAAATGGCTTTTAATTAATTTCATGATGGCAATAATGACATGAAGTCAGGACTCGTCTAAGATTTCGTCTAAGCCCCCTCCCCCTCTCTGCTTCACCTCCACTAGTCAAAGTCGGAAGACTCGAGTGCGCTTCCGACCTCCGTCCAGCAGAGTGTATTGCCTCAAACCCAGCTAATGTTGGCCGGGGGACAGATTGCTGGAGTAAGTTAAAACCCGGTTGTGTATCCTGGGGTAACACCCCGACACAGTCGACCGTAGCTGGGTGACAAAAGATGGCTTGGCTGAAGCTGGCATCTCCTCTGCCTGTGTGCCTGTTCATCCCTGGTTGGACATAGTCTTTGTGTCTCTGCACTCACCATCAGACCAGCCACGTGACACATTTCATATCCAGCCATGGCCCAGGGATGGTTGAATGCAGCTGCAGTGTGATGTGGGATTGAATGTTTACTCAGCATGTGGATTTGAGTTTGAACATGACATCAACATGCTCATTTGCACTTGTGCCTGGCTCAGCTGCATGAGTCTCCATCTGAGTGTGGAGGACCATATGTGTTGCCACACAACTTTGATACCTTTGCTAAAAGCTAAGGGCAATACTGTAGATGAATTTACAGTTACTACTTTGACATGGTAAATTAAAAAAATCTGGTCCAGAATAATTTGTAAAGGTGTGTGCACACAAGTTGGTATAATTGGAGTAAATAGATCTGTGGTCTAGTTCAGTGAACTGGAGCAGCCACTGAAACAATTGTTGGCAAATGCATCAAACAATTCAATCAACCTGCTGTTCATAAAGCTAGACCAAGGCATGGTTAATTAAAGTGCCTGTCTTATCATACATAATAATAAAAACCAATATATCAAGACTCTTGGGAGTAATATGCAAAATTGTATTGCGCACATGCATTGGATTTTTGTAATATTTCACTGCAGTACTGTAGTAGCTTTGCAAGGTTATCGAAGCCAAGTATCGTGACAACACTCACCTACTTACTAACCTATATGATGATCATAATTTACTTTTATTAACACTTCTGTGTCTGTCTCCCTCCTGTCTGTCTCAGTTGGCCCTGACCCCAGCACAGCAACAGCTGTTGCTCCAGCAAGCCCAAGCTCAGCTCCTGGCTGCTGCCGTGCAGCATTCAGCCAGCCAGCAGAACAGCACCACTGGGGCCAACATCTCAGCCTCTGCAGCCACACCAATTACCCAGTTGCCCCTGTCACAGCCCATCCAGATCGCCCCTGTAAGACACAATCACCCATGCGCCTTAGTTTCTGCAAGTTATGAAAAAATGTTCCAACATAAAGTATTTGTAAGCTTGTAGGCATATAAAAAAAAAAAAGAATGAAGCTGAACATGGTTCCACATACAAACAACATGCATGAAAAGTCTGTGGTAGATTGAAAAACAGTGACATTTTGAACAGTAGCCAGGCCATATTGGTTTATTTGAAACTGCCTTTCTGGGAGGAAACAAGGCAGCTAAAGAATGAGGAAAATATGCAAATCTGCTAAATGACTTGAGCTTTCTCTTTTAGACAAAATGAACTGATACAAACAAAACAGTCCTAAATATCTGTGGTAATGACTTTGGCAAGGACACTTATTCAGGTACATCAAAGTGCTAGAGGACTGCACTGGAACTGCTACATTCACAGAAACATTTTGCACATAGCTTAATACAAATTCATTTGCTACCCTGTCAGAGGGATAGAAAAGTATAGTTTATAACATATTATACATGATTAGAATAAATTATAGACAATGTGGGATTCATGCTGTAAAGTTGTATCAAAGTCTTTAGGATTGTGAGCTTTATAAACAACTAGATGATTGTTTTCATATTTTCTGCAGTCTTTACAACAGCAGAATCTAAGTCTGCCCCAGTTTGTTCTGGTTCAGCCTGGCCACCCTATTGCCACACCACTGCAGCCCGCTCAGTTCATCATTTCACAGACATCGCAGGCCCAACAGGGTAAGTTAATCTCTTGTACAACGAGGAGAGATACATTCCAAGTATTGCATTGGTATCAAAGCTTTCTTTTAATCTTTCCTTCCCATCCATCGTCCCCTCTTCAGGCATATTGCAAGCCCAGAGTCTTCTAACTCAACTACCTCAAAGCCAAGCTAACCTCCTGCCGACTCAACCAAGCATCACCCTTGCAACTCAGGTTCGTAGTGATGCAAGTACATCTTTTAAGCCAACTTTAAAATGGTCTTCAGCTACACTGACAGTGCTTACATTTGACAGGTTGACAAGTTTTAGACATTTGATTTACTCTCAATTATTTATTCTTTAACTCTTTTTTTTAACCTATGAAACAATCCCATTTGTCTTATTTCTGCTCTTTTCAGCCTGCAACTCCAACCCGCACAACAGCAACCACACCTATTCAGTCCCTGCCCCACAGTCAGACACCACCCAAACGGTTGGATACTCCCACACTGGAGGAGCCTAGTGATCTTGAGGAGCTGGAGCAGTTTGCCAAGACTTTCAAACAGAGACGTATCAAACTGGGCTTCACGCAGGTTTGTGTAGGACTGTAGAGATTCATTAGATCCTCACAACTTAAGTCGTATTTTGACTTGCAATTGTGCGCGTTTCCTTTAATAGCAAACACATGTGACTGTTTTCACACTCAGATCTTTGTACATGTAATGCTATACTGCTATAAATCACTCACAGGTAAATCTCTGCCTCTCACAGGGGGACGTTGGCCTGGCCATGGGGAAGCTGTATGGAAACGATTTTAGCCAGACTACTATTTCTCGCTTTGAGGCCTTGAATCTGAGCTTTAAGAACATGTGCAAACTCAAGCCATTATTGGAGAAGTGGCTCAATGATGCAGGTTTGTCTCTGAACCCACCTGAATGATCAGGTTATCACTCTTGTTTTCTCAGGAATGGGCACAGGATGAGTTGTGTATGGATGCATACCTTGTCTTTACCTCCCTTCCTTTCCTTTGTGCCAATGCTGTTTGTGCAGAGAACCTGACATCTGACCAGTCCCTGTCAAGCCCCAGTGCCCTGGGTTCCCAGGGCATGGGCATAGAGGGAATCAACCGCAGACGGAAGAAAAGAACCAGTATCGAGACCAACATCCGAGTGGCCTTAGAAAAGAGCTTTCTGGAGGTGAGAAACCCATTTTTGAAGTGAATTTTCATTAGATGAAAAACAAAACAGTTACAGAAGTTTCCTCAGTGCTGACGGGGAATCCCTGGCTTCTTTGCCCTCTTCAAGCAGAACCAAAAACCTACCTCTGAAGAGATCACCATGATCGCTGACCAGCTCAACATGGAGAAGGAGGTGATTCGGGTCTGGTTCTGCAATCGCCGACAGAAAGAAAAGAGGATTAATCCTCCCAGTAGTGGGAACAGTGGAGGAGGCAACACCCCTATCAAAACTATCTTTACCCCCAGCAGCCCTTTGGTAAGACTTTCACTCACTGAAATGACTCTTTGAGCACTGTTCAGTCTAATATTAATATTTGAGGTTTATATGCCTATATGTGGATCACATAAGGAGATTGTGCATAAAATAAGGGCACTGTCTCTGGTTCTGAAAAGTCAAGCCATTGCACCATAGTACTATAATTAATACACAATGTAAATTATTATATTCTGTATAGTATGAAATTTTATTCTTCTTATTTAGATATTTTTACCACTTATTATGGGCTGCAGGTACAAAATAAATTTCACTGTGCATTGTACTGTGTATAACTGTGCATGCGAAAAATAAACCTGATCTTGATCTTGATCTTGAACCTGCATTCAGTCTTATGGCCAGCAGGGGGAAACTCCTGGTTTTGTGGAAAGAAGTCTGACTCTATAAAAGTCTATAGGAAAAGAACCCCAGTGAATATTTGTCTAATAACTTTATGAACTCAAGTTCCCTAGTTTCAGGTCTCGCATAACAACATAATGTTTATATTGCAAATTTTAGTCCCATGTAGAGTTTGGAAAAAGAGGGTGTGATTTTAGGACGTGGCTGCCTTGTGACTGGCAAGTCATCCCTGCATGAGTGTGAATTGTCCTCGGTTTCTCAGATCCACCTTTCGCTGCATCCAATTTTGGCAATGCCCATCATATATATATATACATACTGTATTACATGCCAAGTTCTTATGTTCTGTGGACTCAGCTAGAATGTCAGAAGGTTGACTGTGTTGTTTAGAACAGTATTTAAATTCTTGTCTTCCCTCTTCTTTTACCCAGGTGGCCAGCACAGCAAGCCTTGATAGCAGTCCAACTATTACCACACCCACCACTCTGACTGTAAACCCAGTGATGCCTCTCACCAACACCAGCATCCCCAGTTTGTCTTTCACAGGTGTGTGTGGTCTTCATTGTGTGCGTGTGTGTACACCCAATTGTAGAAGGTGATTAAAAATTCAGTTCTCTCTTCAACAAGGCACGACAGTTGGAGCCACAAACACTGCATCAGTCATCTCAACGGCACCTATGGTTACAACAGCAACCAGCTCTCCATCTTTAAGCACGTCCCAGACGACTAATCAGGCTACAGAGAGCAAAGCTGGCACACATGCGCAGACCATTGTCACCCAGGCTCCTTCATCCTTAGCTACCACTTTAGGGACGGGCCAGGTGATGGTGGCATCTCCGGGGCTGTCTGCCGCACTGCAGGGGGCCGCCCAGTTACCCACCAGCGCCAGTTTTGCAGCTATGGCTGCTGCTGCGGGACTCAACCCAGGACTGATGGCATCCTCGCAGTTCGCTCCAGGGTTAGTATGAGCCATGTTCAAGCAAGACGTCTTTGTTGAAGTTAGCTGGTTGTTGAAGTGTTGTTTGTGTTGTACTTTGTGTGTCCAGGGGTGCCCTCCTCAGTCTGGCTCCTGGTGGCCTGGGCAGTGCACTGAGTCCTGCTCTTATGAGCAACAGTACTCTGGCTACCATTCAAGGTGAGCACCTATGTCATGACAAGACACTGACTAATTTCTGTGCGCATATTTTCTAGTCAGAGTACGTGAGTACAGTTTTGTAAGTAGTTTCATGATATGATTTTTAAAGTACAACCACAATCCAAAAATGTTGCTGCTGTGTAATATGTAAATAAAAACAATGCATTAAATGCAGATCTCATAAACTGATTTAATTCGCAATAGAACATAGAAAACATGTAAAATGTTTAGACTGAGAAAATATACCATTTTAAGACAACTATTAGCTCATTTTGAATTTGATGGCCTTAACACATCTCACAAAAGTTGGGACAGGGTCATGTTTACCATTCTGTAGCATCCCCTCTTCTCTTACCAGTCTGTAAACATGTGGGAACTGAGGAGAGCAGCTGCTGGACCTTTGGGAGAGGAATGTTGTCCCATTCTTGTCTGATATAGGATCCTAGCTGCTCAACAGTTCTGGGTCTTCGTTACGTATTTTTCATTTTATGATGTTCCAAATATTTTCAGTTGGTGAAAGTTCTGGACTGCAGGCTGGCCAGTTCAGCACCCGGACTCTTCTACTATGAAGCCATGCTGTTGTAATAGCTGCAGTATGCGGTTTAGCATTGTCTTGCTGAAATAAGAAAGGCCTTCCCTAATGCACCCCCATACCATCAGAGAGCGCTGATAACAAGCCGGATGGTCGCTCTTGTTTAGTCTGGAACATGTGGGGTTCGTGTTTTCCAAAAAGAACTTCAAATTTTGGTTGACCACAAAACAGTTTTCCACATTGCCTCAGTCCATTTTAAATGAGCTTTGCCTCAGAAAACATTTCATGTTTACACATGGCTTCTTCTTTGCATCACAGAGCTTTAACCTGCATTTGTGGCTGGCACAGTGAACTGTGTTCAGTGATTTCTGGAAGTGTTCCTGAGCCCATTCAGTGATTTCAATGATAGAATCATGCTTTGTAATGCAATGCTGCCTGAGGCCCCGGAGATCACGCACAGAGATTCTCAAGATTCCCTAAATCTTTTGATTATATTATGTGCTGTCGATAATGAGATATTCAGTCTTCACTGCCCTCCTTTACATGTGAGAAACTCTGCCTCTCTAAGATGTTCTTTTTATACCCAATCCTGTTACAGACCTGTTGCCAATTAACCTAATTAGTTGCAAAATGTTCCTCCAGCTGTTTCTTTTTAGTTCCATTTACTTGTACAGACTTTCAGATGTGTTGCTGCCATCAACTTCAAAATGAGCAAATCTTTGTCACTTCAAGAATTGTAACATCGCAGTTTGAATATTTGATATGTTTTCTATTGTGAATAAAATATGGGTTTGAGGTTTGCAAGTCATTGAATTCAGGTTTTTACATTTTACACCCCAACTTTTCTGGAATTGGGTTCTGTAGATGAGTGTGATGTTGCTTTAATTAAGCTCATTTGTTTGATTAAAAACTAGCCTGAGGTAATTGAGAGTGTGACAGGAAGAAAATTATTCACAAACTGTATCAGAAATGTTTTTTTTTTTTTTTTTTAATTGCAAAAATAACCTTTATTGGTCTGTAACTTTATATTATGTTTTCCTTAAGTATTGGTAAGGGTCAGCTGCCTGGGGGAGCTTCTTAAAACCAAGACCAAATTAGACTCTAAAGAGAATTAATGACTCAACAAATGAAATGGCTAAATAAATTTGAATGGTACATAAATGAGTGAAAAGATGATTACAAAAAGTAAATGAAAATCCATTTTGAGGTCAAGAAAACAACCCATTATTTCTATAATTAGCATAATGAATGCAAACACTGAATGAGGACATTTTGCATTTGCATAATGAAATCAGAGTAATTTAAACCACACCCATAAGGTTTAATCCTGCTGAGAGAAAATTACTTCTGCCAAAAAAAAAAAAAAAATTCTCCTGGAGCCTTAAAGTAAACTGTTACAATGGGAACGCCATCTGAAAATGCACTTTATGTGGTAAAGGTAAAATATATTCTTCTGTTTGTGCTCCAGTTTTCCTACTTAAACTTTTTCTTCATAAATTTTTTTCTTTCTCTTTTTTTCCTTTTGGCCAGTTTTGGTGAGCCTGATCCTCACTCTCATTACCTTTTCTTACCTTCACGGTGTTTTCTTTCACTTCTCCACAGCACTGGCATCGAGCGGCACAATCCCCATCACCTCTCTGGATGGCAGCAACCTGCTGTTCGCCAACACATCTGCTGGTAACACACCCAATCTGGTGACCACGCCGCTCTTTCTGAACCCCCAGAACCTGTCGCTGCTCACCAGCAACCCCGTCAGCCTGGTATCGGCCGGCGCGGGAGGTCTTCAGGTCACTGCCGATGGTCACCATCAAGCCACCACGGCTGCTGTGCCTGTGCAAGCCTCGACCATTACCACTGCCCCCAAGGCTCAGTGAAGCCAGTCAGGCTGCATCTCGAATTAATGCCCAATTTCTTACTTCAAGCACTACTCCTATCACACCATGTAGGGATGAGGGTGGTACTCTGAGAGATAAATATATATATATATATACCCATATATATATATATATATATATATATATATATATTGTATCTACCATTAATTAATCCTTTTGCTGCCACCAAAAAGAAAACAACTTAAAATAAGGGTGGGCTTAACTTTTGTTTTTGTTTTTTAATATTTTTGGGTTTATGATTCTTGGAATTTTTTTCCCCCCACACAAACAGTAGCCAGGTGGAAACTGTTGTTGGCCTGCCATGCCTCCTGAACCATGAAAGGTTCCAGGATGTGTGTGTATATACATGCATGCAGGTCAGAATCTTCTCTGAAATTCTTCTAACCAAAAACAAACTTTTCTGATATTCAAACTTAACTGATTTACTACTAATTTCACAATGTTCATAATCACTAATGGGGGTTTGTGTGTCACTCTTATCTTTAATTATCTCTCGTGTGTGTGTGTGTTTTTGGTTTTTGTTTTGGACAGGCCTTGTTGTAAATCATATCAAAGTTATATTTTAGAGACTTTTTTTTCTTTTATCTTTACTGTCTATATTTTTGACATTTTCAGAACTTTGTAAGTCTAATATTAAGTTAAGATTTAACTATCACTTTTTAATCGTGGTTATAAGGCTTTAAAAATAAGTAATAAGTGGCCGATATAAAGGTTATCATTGCTTTAAGGGTCGGAGGGACACGGTGTGTCTCTCTGAGTCTCTCTTCTGGAAACACTGAGTTTTACATTGGTGGTGGTGCAGTAGCCACTGAGCCTTTGTAAAATGACGGTCTAGGTGTGGATTATAGACACTGACTGAAAACATTACATTGAGAGCTTTAAAGCGAGCTGCAGACCTGCAGTCCTGCGTCTGATTAAGGGTGACTTGTTTTGGTTTGTGATCCGTTGGAACACTGTACATTACGTTTGGACGTGGACGTCTGCGTGTCGCCGCCAGCTCGGGCAGACGCTGAGAGTTCAGCAGCTGCACGACCCACAAGGCTCTGCAGTCTGTTTTTTGTGGAGGGAACTAGTCATGGTCACCAAACCTGAAGTGTGGTGGCATTGCCTAGATGGGGTTAGTATGTTGTGGGGTTTTTTGTTTTGTTTTGTTTTTTCTTTTTTTCTTAATAGAAGTACCGTCGTATCTACTTGTGCACAGTATCTGTACCAAAAAAACTGGATTGATGAGCTGCAGTCTGCCTGTTTTGGGAGGATTGAAATTCTGTCTCTTTATTTTGTCTGCAGTCGTTTGACTGGCTTACCTACTTTAAGATATACCAAAAATATTTGTTAAAAATAATTGCTGTGTGTAGTCGGTGTAGCTTAGTCTAGTCGATATATTTATGAGTACAAAAATCTCTTCATAGTCAACAGAATATAGAAATGCAATATTTTGATGATCATTTTCCAAAGACTACATTTTTTTTTTTTTTTTTTAATTTGACTAAGTGTCTCATATTAAAATTTTTAATTGGCAGCGCAACTGACCAAAAAGAGGCATTGGTGGGTTGGAGCATAAGAGAGTTTCTTTTTACTCTTATCATTATTTTTTTTAAATCGCCGGGCCTCGGCCCAATGTTTAATCTGGTTTAATGTGAGCCATTTTTTGCGGCTTGTTTTCCTTTCTAATCAGTTGTGGTAGCAGTTTTGGACTTTTCTGAAGCATAATGGAAAAGCTCAGATTTTTGGTTTTGTGCTAATATTCAGCCATAAAACAACAGCTTGAACCAAAGTGGTTTTCCTCAGTAGTTGCTGTGCCTGTCTGAGCACACAAGTTGCTTTTCACACTTAAATCTCTACTCTCCACAAATTATTATTATTATTATTACCCCCCCCACCCCACCTCAGTCGATACCTGATTTTCGTGATTTGGTGCTGCTGGATAAGGATCACAGAAACTTTAGCTTTAACAACTTGCTGCTGAGACTCCTGTCGGAGTCGAGCTGTCAAGAGGCCTGCATGCTTTCTAATAGCTTTACGACTACATCCTGTGAGAATCAGGGTTTTGTAGTTCACGCTCTCCCTGCTGGAGGGATCACGTATGTAAATCCATAAATACTTCACATCCTCACAGCGCCACCATTTCGAACCATCATGCTAGGAAACTATATGCTGCACCCGAAATCTGTCTGGGGACTAGTTTAAAACTCGCCAAACTATCTTACCCAACACAGCGGTGGGATAAGTATTGTTCTGTGCTGCACACTCAGCTAAACCCCCACACAAGAGTAGCATTGTTCTGCTTCAAAATGACAAACACAGCGATTAGTAACTCATTCAGGCTGTAAGCAGTGAAATTTGTCCACTTTATCCTCTTGTGTACTTCTTTTCTGTTGAATTATTTTGACTGAATATACCTCAGCAGCACTTCAAAAATTGGTTCACCTTTTAGACATTTCTCTGTATAGAACAATGTAGAATGTATAATTACTGACTGGCTTGCCATTCAGCGTTTATACTGATGAACCGTACATAGGAACCATTGCATTAAAGGACAACCTACTACTGCTATTTTCTAGTACTACTATTTATGGGGTATTTCCAGGTTTAAATATTATTTTGAGATCCTTCTTGCCAAAGTAAAAGCCTTTCTCTTTGCAGCTTGGTGGGTGTGTTTTTGTTTCTGTCCTTATCTCTTGAGGCCACAAGAGCCCTGAAGAACTCAGTCCTGTTTCAGTGCTGTTTGTATTTGGGGGGTTGGAGGTTTGCAAGCAAGATAAACCAGTTGCCACTGGCACCATAGGATGTTACTGAAATATTTATCTGAGGAAAGACTTAAGAATTAGAGAAACGATCTTTTCTTAATTCTATACATATAAATATATATATAAAAACACTTGTAAGATATTCATATTTTATATTGAACCAGTATGTTACTAAGACTTAATGTATTGTTTATAATACTTACTCCAAAAAAGATCTTTTTTTTTTTTTTTTATAAACTGTCAAGACCAAAAAACTTATGAGATGGAGCCTGAGATGATGCCTCGCTGGAGGGTGACTTGCTGACTTGCCCCCCCC
>JAVDPK010000898.1:38539-67730 GCA_034780415.1 Cichlasoma orientale | reverse complement strand
ATATATAAATTGTTTTTTTTTTTTTCTATGGTTGAGTTGTGAATTTGATTTGCTGTGCTGTCTTTAACAATCATTTTTTATATTACTTTATGCCTTTTGTTTTGTATAGTGCGAGAGGGCAAGATCACTGGCTTTCTTAGTTTGACAAAGAAGATTAACATTATCATTTATGCCTTATTGTTACGTAGAAGACATGAGCATTGTAGCATTGTTGTTCTGTGTGTGTGTGTGTGTGGGTGTGAGAGCATGAGCGCTGAGCTCACCTGGTGCATTGTTTTCACTGAAACAATACAGTGTACTCTGGGCATTTTAGAGCGTGGAATGATTATGTTGCTACTTATGGTTTTTAGGTGTGACTTAGACAGGTAGGGGAGATACCTGTGAGAAAAAGCTTTACTAATAATTCCAGCAGGCGGGTGTGAGTGAGTGTGTGTGAGCGTGTCTTATAAAGAGAGGCAAGTGAGGGCAGTCTGCAAACCATTTTGGTGCATCTTTCCCATCTTCCAGCGGGTGTTTAGAGTGATTTTGAAAAAAGGGTGAGACAAGAGAAGACTTTTTTTTTTTTTTTTTTTTTTTTTTTTTTTTTTTTTTTTTTTTTTTTTTTTTTTTTAACTTTTAGATGTCTGGACTGAGGGTCTTTACTAATTAACTACAAGCTTTAAGCGAGCCAATGTCATGTCAGCTTTCGGTTTGTTTGGGATCAACTTGGATGCTCTTGAACCGTCTGCTTGGCACTGGCTCAGCTTCAGTAAAGCTTCAGTTTCAGCAGGTGATCCTGAGATTCTTGTGGATCAGCCATGCATCAAACAGCGGACTCTAGGTTGACCCACCTCACTGGTTTGCTGTGTTTTTTTGTTTTTTTTTGTTTGTTTTGTTTTTTTTTAAATAAATGTCGTCAAAGGTCGAGTGGAGCACCAGTAAGGCTAAAGGAGCTGTTGTATACCTCATTTTTAACTCAAGATTGAGTGAAACCTGCTTTAATCTACTTAGGAAATAAGGAAAATGTTTTTAAAAATCATAAAAAAAAGACTAAAATACAGACTTGTGTCAGTGGAGAAGCCTGTTCATACCTGTACTTAGTGAAGGGTTGTGGAGCCGCCACAAGAGGGAGACGAAATACATACCAGTACTCACAGAGCCCCTTTTACACAGCCGGTTCACGGCGTCAGTCCTCCTTGTTATGTATAAAATGTATGGAGATGTAATATCATAGAGCAGGACAGCGTTGTATCAGCTTGTGGATCAGCGTAAACAAGAAAAGGCATCGTAAAAGGTGAATCTGTAAAAAGGGGCTAACATCTGCTGCTTTCACAATTTCTTGTTGTGCGCTGAAGGATTTCATGAATTAAAACATGAGTTTTGATGACTTGTATAACTTCAGCATCACTTGGATTATTTTCTGTTGAACCCTTTTTTTTTTTTTTCTTCTTTAAGTTTGACAATCCTGCTTTATTTTCTCACACCGACTAGGTACAGGTATGTGCGTGTCTTCCCATGTGATGGCTTGCTGCCGCAGCCCGCTCTCGTTTCCCTGTGGTACCAACGTTAACCAAAGACTAACTAACTTGATTGTATATGATCGACTCTGTCTCTCGCCCATCCCCGCCTCACTGCTCAGCATCAAATCCCGGCTGCACGCTCTCGCCCGGGTCCTCTGTTCGTATGTAAAGAGTTTGCTCTTTTTTATTTTATTTTTTTATTTTAATTTTTTTTGCCGCATTCGAATGTGCGTCCAGCGTTCCCGTCGCCTCTGCAGCGGTTTCAGTGCCTGTGGGCGGGGATCGGATGGGAGGGGTGTGAGCAGGGGGGCTGAGCGGGCTTCTCCGGCAGACACGAACCAATGTGGTGGTAGCTGGGTGATGTTTGTTAATACACACTGAGGGTTAATCCTGTGCACACTGTACCTGCTCAGGACTCTGTATGATTGTCTGTCTTGAGCGCTGTTGGTCGGTTGGCTGTCCCACCCTCCGTCGTTTCTCTCTCAAGGACTGTGGCGAAAATGCTGTTCCTGCCTCTCACAGTGCGTCTGTCTCTTCCTCATCTGTACACTGTAGTCCCAGGACATGACCCTGTTGTCTCCAGGAATACACATCCTGCGGTCGCTAAAACTCACTGCTGTGTCCCCCTCCCTCTCCTCACTACTCCTGTCCCTCCTCCTCCCTCTCCCCTTGTCCTGTCTTCTTTGACTCTTCACTACAGACTCTGATCAGCTGTGACACTATGCATCATGGTCCTTCACTTTGCATGGACTGTGTCCCTCCGGCTCAGACCTCCTGGCCGGCGGGCTTCAGTGACACTTTGTTTAATGCTTTACTCCAAGTGAGGTTGTAGGACCTCACAAGCGCTATCCCAAAGCAAAAATCCAAATATTTAACTTTTGACAAATGCAGATACCAAAGATATCGCTCTGTCCTGTGTGTCTCTGTTGGTTTCTCTCTCTCTCTCTCCTTTTCACCCTGCAGCATGTGTATTAAGAGACAAACCCAGCACTGGCTTTAAAGTCCCAGCCTCAGTAATTCCAAAGCTTAGATGTATATTTTGGTATATTTCTGAGAAAAACTTGCGTGAAAAAGCATCTGTTTCTCGTTTGTTTGTTGTAATCTCCTTTTCTGTCACAGCATGGAACTAATTGCAGAACTGTCTTACTCTTGGTAGGTTAAAGATATAGTATTTTTGTATGTTTTTGGGTGTGTTATATTTGTGTGTGTGATTATCAGTTCACAGCCCAAGTGTCCATGGCTTTCAACAAGAGAGAAAAATGAGTAAAAAATTTAAAAAACTAACAAAAAACATAAATAAAAAAAAAATTGCCAACCATGTACATACTATGTCTGTGTATCTCAAGAAATGCATTCTGTAAAACATTTCACTTTGGAAGCTTGGGCTCATCTAAAGGAATGTGTCCCTGTTTTATTTCCCTTTTCTTATTCTGCAGTCTGATATTGACTTCCAGGACTCGAATGTAAAGAGTTTTGGTTTCCATTGTGGAATACAACACTGAGGGACACTGCTCTGATCTGAATACGACAAAAACAAAAAAAGAAAAAAAAATAAACACAAAAAAAGGCCTCCAGAAATGGCGGCATAGAGCTGAAAGATTGTGTAGGAGTTTTAAGTATGTGAATCAGGATACATAGTAGATTTTGATGCATTTGTCTGCTGTATTTTTGTTTTTATACACATATAAAGATAATCTTTTACTGTAAATGTACAGTTCTTTTGTTGTAAACATCATTAAACCATTTTCCAAGTGTTTTGACATGTGCTTTGTCTTTTATTGGGATTGTGTACAGATTTTTAATCCTTGCTCGACAGTGCCAGACGGCCAGAGACGTTATGTTTTCAGAGTTTCCTTCCCCCTGTACCCCGTTTAGGATACGATCTCTTAAAAACTGATTTGTTTGTAGACTCTGGTCATAAAGGGATGAACAGGGTCGGCAACAATACTCAGGTCGGCTGTGAGACTTAATGTGAGATGTTTTTCGGCATACACTGATTCTAAAAGTGTTTATTTGAGGTAATGTTGTCTTCCTGTCAGCTTGAAGCAGTCTGGCCATTCTCTGCTATCAACAAGGCATTTTCACCCAGAGAATCTGCTGCTCACTGGATATTTTCCCTGATCTGTAAACCCCAGCAATGTTTGTGTGGGAAAATCCCAGTAGATCAGCAACTTCTGTAATACTCAAACCAACTCGTCTGGCACCAGGACATACACCAGTATGTTGTGGATCCTTTTGGTGCTGTGGGTTGAGGATTTGGGGAGTTTGGAGGCCACAATGCTTTGAGTCTAATGCTCCTTGAGCTTTTGAGATTTGGTGCAGACTGCAGTTGGACTGTCATGGGGGTGGGCGGTGCTACTGATGATCTACAGTCTATTAATGATATACAGTCTATGGCCAGGCCCAGTGACTTCCCAGCACAAAGTTGCACTTTAAGGAGATGATGATATTCACCTGTCTGCTGGGTTCAGTGTTGTTGCTAATCACTGTTTGGCATCATCCAAAAATGGTTGCATGAAGTGTCTGAACTCATGAACAAAGACTTTATTTATAGTATAGTTCATTGTTTTTAATTACATAATGTAAGAGATAAGCTTATCACAACACAGCACAAATACAAAGTGGCTTTAGAAAATTTTTTGTCTTATCAAACACATTTAATTTATAATTGCATAAAAGATTTTTAAAAATGCACAAAATCCTCATATTTGAGAAGCTGAAGCCACAGAATAGATTAATTTTTTGTTATTTGTAATTAATGACTCAAAACTCGTCATTTCGGCTGTTTAGCAACACTGTTGCTCACACTAAAGGATGTCAGCGGGGAGACAGAGGAGGAGGGGGAATCAAAGAGTCAAAGGGGTCCGTCGGCGTCTGCAGTAGAGAGGTGAGAAAAGGTTAAAGCTCCGCACAGCAACAATTGAATCCATGCACGGTGCAGATCAGTGATTTTAACACGTAAACTCGGGCATTTTATGATCAGAAAATCAGTAGGATGCTTAAATAACCACTTTGATTACAGGGCATCTCTTCTTGTGCTTTCAGGCTGCTGAACTTGTTTAAAGATTTTGGTGGCACCCGTCTCAGTATAAAACACTGCAGATGACCGGCCCGTAAGATACTAACCACTTCCACACTCTTTGTTTTTCAGCACGACAATTAAAATGTTCACATCCAAGCAGCTAAATAACTGAATGCACAGATTTTAGGTTTCCCATAACGCCATTTTAAAAGGCCCTTTTACAAAAGACGTTCAGGCGGGTCAGAGTAGGAAATGCACAGGTGTAACCAACGCAACTAAAATGGCAGTTTTGGGGGGGTTTTTTCCGCTTCAACATCCTGGTGTTGTGTTGACTTCAGCAGGACTTGAGCCACAAAAGTCATCACTGACGTTTATAGCAACACTCGTGTGTTTCCTGCTCAGGCAAGTCCAAACATCATCTGTGAAAAAGGCCTACAGAGACTTCAACCTTGTTTTCCCTCTTTGCAAGATTGTTGATCTAATGTAAGACCGGAGGAACCTGCAGAGCTGTAACAGCACTACATTGAGGGCGGTTGTTTTACTGGTTAAGTATATATTTCTGACTGTCAGAACAAACGAATCATCTTACCTCACGTTTCTTTTTCTTGCCAGCTTTTTTCTAAAAAATGCAAAAACCAAATATGACAATTTAAGTGCCAGAAATGTGTGACCATTAAAAGGTCTATCAGCAAAGGAAGCGGCCTGTACCTTTCTTTTCGATGGATCAAGCACCTCATAAGGATCAGCATCTTTTGGTCTCTCAAGTTCCTGGAAAGATACAAACAAACAAGCAATAATCAGCGATACAAATGATGCAGTCCCAGTCTATAAGCAGAGTTAATGATCTGGTCCTTACCTGATAAATGCCATTTTGTTCCTGCTATTAAGTGAGAAAAACACAAAGAACACACTTTTATTTAACACATTTATTAAGCAGCAGCAGGAGATACTGTAAATCATAAAGAGACTGAAGAAACTGGAGACTTACAGGCACTCCAACAGCTTGGTATTTGGAAAACTACACCGAGAGAAAAAAAGGCGAAAAGAGAAAAAGAAGGTGCATTATAGATCAATATGATATCGTATAAGAAGCCAGTTTGTTCAATCATCACGTTAGAAAGATTAATCATTCAGGCTTTTAATACTTTTAATACAGAGAGGAGAAAAAAATCCAGTTAGTATGATAAATGCTCAGCTGTTTGCTAAAATAAAGAAATGTTATTTTATATCATTGTTAAAAATCTAAACCTGTTATGTTTTCACATTTTTATGCACTAAACAGCTTATCAGTACACACCATCTAAGCTGTGCCAGAACATATCAGAAGTTTTGCATTTTGAATGACTTCAGTTAATTAATTGATTAATAAAACTGTCTTTGAGTAACTTTAAACTAAAGAATTAATGTATTCGATAGCTCTTTATGTTCAGTTATTCTTTTTATTTGTCAGGGACCGTGCATGCAAACATTGGTTTCACAGGAGAAAAGATGCACCTGCTGTGGCACAAAATTAAATATTAACTACAAAATACAAATAAATACCAGAGATGCAAAATGCAAATGAAGCAATAAACAAACACACACACGAAAATCATAAAAACACTCCAGCCCCACATTTTAAACCCTTTGTGTGCACATCCCATAAACTAACCAGACTATCTCATTAATATGCAAGCATGGTCTTAGATCCAAATTGAAAGAGCCAAGATATGAAAATCTCCACATGTTGTCAAACTGTTGGGGGTGGGGTGGGGTGGGGGGGCTGTACAGTCACCGAAAGCAGTTGACCTTGAAGTCCTGCTGATCTGCCCTGGATGAAGTTTTACACATATTTTAATGGTGGAAACTATTTTAAAGACGAAACCAGCATCTGAGTCTAAAATTAGATTTTCAAATCTGAACACTTTGTGTTTCCTAAAGAAGCCACAGTGGTGATAGGGTTGTGGTTTCCTGTCCAGAGCTCTAAAGGTTTTATTATGAAGAGATCTCTTGCCTGAGACCAACAGGCGATACACCAGCTGATATGAGGAAATATTGCTGCATTCAGGATGTGAGTTTCTTATATGTAGATTTCTGCGCATCACTCATCCTCTCTATTTGCTTTCTCAAGTAAGATAACACCAAGAAATGTAATTTCCTCTGCACTATTTTTCAAATTAAATATTACAGATGAGAAGCTAATTGCTCAGCTTCTTTTCGATGTGTGTAAATAACTGTGTCATCTGCATACATCAGTCAAGACTTCTACATCATCACGCGAAAATGGAAGATCATTGATGTACGAGCTGAATAACAGTGGCCCCAGTGTCGATCTTTGCGTCACTCCAATCTTACGAGCTCTGAATAGCAACATGTTACTGACCCAAACACACTGGTTACTATCTGACAGACTTTTACACACTTTACAGCTGTTAGAGATGTGTTGTAATTTAAGATCTTTATAAAAAGTATCAAGTGGCTGACTGTATGGAAGACCTTATGCATATCCACTGCTGCCACCACCCTTCCTGGCTCTAAATCAGCCCCAGCAACTTTGGTTTTGGTAGCAACACGCGCTTTCAGTAGGTTTGCTCTGAATCCAAATTGTATAGGGTGGAGTGGATCATGTTTTTCTAAGTGTTCTGGATTTACGTTCAGACTCATGATCTTGTTCTACCAGTTCGAAGTGGGTGCTATAACTCACCTTTTCTCTGAAGAAGAATCCTGTGACAATGATGCAATAAATTATCAGAAATGCATCCAGGAAATAGCAGATCACTGGTTCGCTGAAAAAATCACCTGTAATGCAAACAGAGGGTGGGGTGGGGGTGGGGGGTTATATTCAGCTGGTATTTTTGAAGTAAATAGTAACAGCTGCTCAGAGCAAATGTTCATTTTTATCAGCTGAATGTAGAAACCGCTGATTTAGGCTTGTAGATTCATTATAAAGCATACATTATGTCCACAGCAGCGGAACTCACATTACAGCAGCACAAAGACAAACCAATACGACAACAGAACAGAAGAAGAAGATTTAGCATGAAATAAAAACAGAATAACATTGCAACAAATAACCATGAAAAAAAAAACATGTGTGCAGAAATATCTTTTTAAAGTGATTCGATGTCTTACTGATGCCATTGCATAAGAGATGAGAATTACATACAGTACTCAGAAAACTACTGATACCGATCATATCTTCATTTGCAGTAGATCTGCATTACTATCCCACGCTTCCCCCACCATTCATCACTGTTGTTTATAGAAGCTAATTTTAAGACTCTCCCTAACCCTTTGGCAAAGCAGCGTCCCTCTGTCCTGTTAGCTGGAAGAGTCACCCCGACTGTTTCCGTTTATAATCAGGAATATTGAATACATACAGTGTGCGTACAACAATCCTGTGTAAGTAATGAATATACAGTACGCGTATGTTACCTTTAAAAAATTGTGCTTAGCTGACTTATATAACAAAGTGATTGGGAAACATAAAGATGGAACATTACTAATATTACTTAATTGTTAGGATGGTTTAAAAATTTTCTTCCCAAAATTCACCCGTGCCTCTATGGGGAGAAACGAAAGGCCTTGTTTGAGTGTGGATCTGTTGCATGATGCACAGAATGGGATGGAAAACCAACAACAGCACGAGACAAATAAGAAAATTGAGTAAGACCCCTGAAACAGGAAATAAACTACATATCTGCAGCTCAGCACGCTGAGTGTCTTCCTGTCAGTACGATGAGCTGCTTTGAGGTTTTGGTGAGGCTCATTTATCACAGAGTGCGGTTGGAACAGAAGAAATGTTGTGAGAACGTAGCCGGTGGTGGCGATTCACTGAGGCTGCAACGTCCCCATCAAACCTCCATCACTGAGAGCTGCTTCAGGATGTAACAGTTCTTCTCATCTTAGGTTATTTTTATACCACTAAAGAGGAGAGAACTGTGCAAGGGAAGGGAAAAGGAAGTAAACTGCTGTATAGCAGCCTTCACCTCTCATCTATTTAAATTGCATTTTTTTTTAAGTTAGTTTATATATGGTGACACAGTGTTAGATAGCCTAAAAAGATCAGATCACACATGTCTAACCTTTAGAAGCAGATACAAATACACTCACCAGGCACTTTATTAGTTACACCTTTTCCATTTGAGTGCAGTGAACTCAATGTCATGTTCACAAAACCAGTTTGAGATAATCTGAGCCTTGTGAAATGGTGCGTTACCCTGCTGGAAGCAGCCATCAGAAGATGGGCACACTGTGGTCATGAAGGGATGGACATGGGCAGCAGCAATACTCAGGGAGGGTGTGGCGATCAAACAATGTTCAGTTGGTACCAAGGTGGCCCAAGTGTAGCAAGAAAATATCCCCCACACCATTACACCCCCACAGCTCTGCACCTTTCCTGTCACACGCAGGGGCATGTCCACAGTGGCTCAAAGCTTTTTATTTGACTCTCATGATGCTGACTTCCATTTCTTAATCCCATTACGGAGGGTGGAAACTTAAACGCTGGATGCTCTCTGATGTCTTCATTTTGTAGCCTTCCCTACTTTGAAGGCATCAATTAGCCCGATTTTAGATCCCGCTGTTTAGAGGAGCCCAGGGTTGTTTAACGTTATTAGGAACTTATCGGCTCTGAAACTAGCAGCAGTCTTAATGAGTCAATTAAGACCTAACAAGCTAATGAAGTTTTCAGTGTTATGTTTGAAGTGAGGGTCATTTTTACTGTCGGTTTGCGGCAAAGATTTTATTTGCTTGTTATTGTTGTTGTTGTTATGAAAATAAATAAAAAATGTGCAGCAGCAGCCAATTTTTTTTTTTTTTTTTACAGCTGAATGAGAGAGGAATCAGCCTTCATACTTGGCTCTCTAATATAAAAATGAGCATGCTTACTTCACAAAATCTAGAGCTGTGCCTACTGAATCCTCTTAATGAACACTTGCTAGTGTGTCAGTCTTTTTAAATGTCGTGCAGCTGTTGCTGCATCCCTCAAAAGTCTATTTCAAATTATACAGGAGATGCTACATATCCAGTGAAAGGTCAGGTTAAATTTAAAAAAAAATTTGTTAAAGTGTTAAAAAAAAATGCGCAAATGAGTGAAATACTCGCACATTTCAGTGTAATAAAGCTTTAATGACGAGCTGGAACAAGCTGATACAAAATTAATATGCTGCTCTATGAGACGGATCATTTTTCTACGCTTTAGGGCGCTTAAAGGGGAAACAACAGGAGGAAAAACGCATGTTAATGGGTTAAAATGTGATTTTCTATTGTTGTCATACTATATTTAAAGAGAAATAAAGAAACGATGCCCTTCGAAGGGTTGCATGTACGTGTCTTCACAGTGTCTGGGGGTGAATTATTTATTCATGCATGCTTTTCTGTCTCTAATCCCTTCATCATGATCAGTCCAACTGAAACACACGACAGCACTTGAAAGCGTTTTTTGATCATTTTGAAAATAGTTTTTTTTTTCCAAACTGTGACATAAAAGAGAAAGTCTGCGAAACATCAAGTGCACACAAACGTAATATGCTTATAAAAAGTCCACAGGAGAGCAAAAACAGGAGAACTTTGTGCTGTTGTATGCGCAGGGCAACAGGTAAGTAATTAGACACAGTAGGAAGAGCACAATAAGACTGTGTGCTTCTGCAGTACGTCCAGTTCAAGCGCCTTAAAAATGTGTATTTATTAATGTGTATTAGAGGTGAATGTGAGTCACCGGGGGACAGCGAGCCTCTCAGTATTTCTGCACTGCTTTGATTCCCGTGTTCAGAATATAGAAAACTATTTTTAGAATGTTGAATAGAAAATGCAAAAGCTCTCTCATTTTTAATTTCCTTAACATGTAAGAAAAGCTCAGCTACTTTTTCCATCCAACATAATGCTACACAGCAAATACATCTCCTCTAAACATGACTCACTTGCTGTTCTGAGACAAGCTGAAAAAAAGATGAGAAATTTAGTCCCACGTATATTCTCCAAAAAGCAGCCGTGAAAGCAGATCCAGAGCTCAAAGGCAAATATTTTTTTTCATATATTAATGTATAAATTATTTTAGGGCTGCAGCTTTGTTGGCTACATTTTACATCAACAATCAGAATATGATTAAATTAAATAAGGCTTTAAGATAAATGTTAATGTTTTAAATAAATGCCAGTACTCGAGTGAAACCGCTACAGTACATGAACAAATGAACTCACTGAAGATAAAGATTTTTTGGGTATCAAGAATCCAATTTGGCGTTTTCTAGATGAATTCATAATCAGAGCCCGAATGCCAACTGATGCCTTTTTAATGCCAACGAGCTGATGCCGGCAGTAGAAAGTTCACTTTTTTTCCACATGCAGTAAAGTCAGCAAAAAAAAGCACCTGTTTTGTATTTGTGTCACTTACCAGAACAGGAAACAGGCACCACGAGTGCGGACAGCGCAAACACACCTTTCCTCAGTGTGTCCATGGCTCTCCGTCTGTAAAAACAAGCCTATCTGTCTTTCTATCTTAATAGAACTGGTTGCTTCTGGTTGCCTCACACTAATCTCTGTGATCACTGTGATCAGAGGAAGTGGCTGTACTGACAGCCTACCAATGGACTGAGACTGGGGCTGTGTGTGCTTCAAAGCATTTTGTAACCTTCAACACCCACTGCAGGCCTCACTGTTTTGTTCAGCTGTTTTCCTAAAAGTGTGATTTTTCTCATGAATGGTGGGCTCATATTGTCCCTTCTTGAACACAACTGATTTAATAACTTTAATAAAGATGTTGTACTCTCCAACAGTTTGCGTCGCTGAGCCGATCTAAAGCAGCAGCTCGGCTTTTTGAGTCACTGTCCTCAGAGGATGTCTATCCGCTGTAGCAATGAGGAGATGCACTGTGACGTTGGACAAGTGGAAACATGTAGAAACGGAAATTTAAAAAAAAAAGCAAACCTGCGGCATCAATGACGGCTGTAGACGGCGAGTAATTACCTCATTGTCCTCAGCAAGGGTGGGTTAATGTTTAGTAGAAAGGTATTACATGCAGTCTTTAAGGCGGAGTGAAAATGATTCAATTCAATATTTTTTATCTTTAATTTTCAGAAACCTGTGCAGGTATAAATGCTTTATTACACATTGTAATAACAGCTTTATCACTGTCATCATCTATAAAAAGTTTAAAATATTTATTTATTGTTGGGTATGTTATCTGTATCTATGGAAAAATTTTGTTCAATAAACATGAATCCTAGATTAAATATTTATGCACTGCTTATAAACGTTGAATCGGGTGCGATGTAACGATTTATTTTGCGGCAGTCACCTGTAAATATGTAATACAAATGCTGTAGATTATGAAATTAATGTAAAAGAAATGTAATATAAATTTGGACAAATATTGTTCCTACATAACACACTGCGCACATCATTCTACTCAGATTATGATGTCCCAAATGTAACTGTTGGTTACCAGGCGGTATGTTGTAGTAGCTGTATGTAAAGGTCAAAAGGCTGGTTGCGAGTATGTGGGTAAAGGAAAGCGTTTCAGACATGAGCCCTCTGCCTCGCGTCTGTCTCAAGTTGCATAATCACACTGATCTGTGACACTGAAGGAAAATATTGAACTAAGATGCGTATAAATGAAGCCAGGTTAAGTTGCACAGTAGTGTGCATGCATGATTTCTGGCTGGGGCTTGGCTTGGTCAAATGTATGTTGGTAATATGCAGAATAAGCTGAAAGAGTGCTACTTGTGGTAACTGGTAAGGACAGGTCTTTACTTAACATTAGCTGATGTGAGTGTGCACAGCTTCCTGGAGTCTTGTCATCAAGGTGAGATAGTTAAGGTTGCCAGGCAACAGTGTTTTAGCTGGAGCGCTAAACTGTTATTTAAGCTATTACAAACATTTTCAAAATACATAATAATGTGGCTGAGACTGCAGCTTTTATTTGAGGGTATTTGGAGAAAGGTTTTCCGAATTACAGCTTTTTAATATATAACCCGCTCTTTTTCTAAGGCCTACATGTAATCTGCTTTATGAATAGGTGTGGGCTATTTCCTCGTTATTTCATCATAAATTAAGCGGTGGAGTTCATTCCAGTGCGCTGTTTGAACGCTAATGCTGTGAATCCGCAAGATGCAATCAAAGGAGCTCTCAATCTGTGGCATAGCGTGAAAGCAAAACAAATCCATCAAACAGAGAGGAGGAACACTGAGTGGCCAAATCAAGAAGAAAAAAAAGAACACGCTGGGTGTGCTTGGCAATATAAAAAGGCCTGGACATCCATGGAAGAAAAGTGGTCCTAAACACAGCAGAGTCAGTGTGATGCATGGACGTGCATCTTTGCTGCTGATTGCTAATGGGAGCTTAAGTACTGGTGAAGTGTATATGTTGAAGTGTATAAAGTGATACTTCTTGCTCAGAATCAACCAAATGTTGCAAAGGTTACTGGATTGTGCCTCAGCGTACAAAGGGACAATGATCCAAAAGGTTCCTTGAAAAACACCTGGGAGTGAATGTAAAGAAGTTTAATATTCACAGATGATCTTCACTGCATTTCACGTGCCGAATGCAAATTTAAAGGCAGAGAGACACATAAAAAAATAGAATAAAAACAGCTGCAGACATCAAGGAGTCATCGCCTGCAAAAGATTCTCTACAAAGTATTGCAAACTTTTTTTTCAGTTCGTTTGACCTGTTACATGTGAGCTCCTGAAAACATGTATAAAAATGGCTGTAATTCCTCCAAATGCATTCTTTGTGTGCAAAATTTTAAACTGAAGTTTGAAGTTTTCCACTTTAAATGCATCTCAATTACTTATTTTAAAATCTCTTGTAGTGCCAGAATGTGCTGATTTTCACTTTAGAAGCACTGGTAGTATTTTTTTCTAACTCTACAGAGGTGAGTTATTTCATCTTGTTTCAAGTCTTTGCTAAAGATAAACTAACTTCCTTTCAGCTCACAGCCTGATTACAGAGACATGAAAATAGCATCCTTTTATCGCTCTCCTGGAAAACAGACACATTTCTCACAATGTCAAATGATTCTTTTAACTCCTTCACTGCAATACTTCTGAGACACTCACAAGCCAGTTTAAATGTGAGAGCTATGCAAAAGGGAGTCTCCTGCTCATGTGTTTCCTTAGGGTGCAATGAAAGTAATTTCTCCTAATAGCTCCATTTGACTTTTTGAGGCTTAGACAATGTTTCACCCAAACATAGACAACTCTCTCCAATATTTACCAAGCATAACTTTATTTTTTCATGTTTTTTTTAAACATATTTATTAACTGAAGATCCTTCAGGCTTGCTTAGTGACTCATCATAGTTCATTATACTCTAAACGTTTGGAATAGCTGCTATGCACCTATTAACACCTACTTTCAGTTGCTTTTAGTTAAGTCTGAGGTCCCTCATGATTTGGTCAAACTCACTTTTAAATGATGATTTCATTTATTAAGAAAAAACCTGACCCTGTGTGAAAAACTAATTGCCCCCCTAAACCCAGTAACTGGTTGTGCCACCTTGGGCAACGAGAATTGCAATCAAACATTTGCAATAACTGGCAATGAGTCTTTCACATCACTGTGCAGGAATTTTGGCCCACTCTTCTTCGCAGAATTGTTTTAATTCAGCCACACTGGAGGGTTTTCCAGCATGATCGGCCTGTTTAAGGTCATGCCAAAGCATCTCAATCAGATTTAAGTCCGCATCAAATCTTCATTCTGTGTCATTCAGAGGTGGACTTGCTGTGTCTTGGATCATTGTCCTGCTGCATAACTGCTTCTATCATGGCAAGTCGTTGATGTTCTGTTTATGAAATGCTGTTAGTTTTATGAGGACCCAAACCTTCCAGAAAGTTCAGCTTTTGTCTTGTCAGCCCACAGAATATTTCCCCAAAAGTCTTGGGGATCATCAAGATATTTTTTGGCAAATGTGAGACGAGACTATGTGTTTGTTTTGGTCAGCAGTGGTTTTCTCCTCAAAACTCTCCTATGGATGCCATTTTTGTCCAGTCTCTTTCTTATTGATGAATCATGAACTCTGACCTTAACTGAGCCAAGTGAGGCCAGCAGTTCTTTAGATGTTGTTGTGGGTTCTTTTGGGGCCTTCTGGACTCATTGATGTGCTCTTGGAGTAATTTTGATAGGTCGGCCACTCCTGGAAAGAATAATGGCTCTCACTGTGGTTCACTGGAGTCCCAAAGCCTTAGAAATGGCTCGTCAGTAACTTTGTTTCTCATCTGTTCTTGAGTTTCTTTATATGTGGCATAATGTGTTTTGATAACCTACTTCACTTTGAAATCAGGAAGGGGGCAAATACTTTTTCATGGCACTGTATATAAATAAATTGACTTAAATAAATAATTACTTAAAGTATTTTTAAACGGCTACTTCTTACATGAATATGAAAAACGTGTAATGACCCTTTAACTGTTGTGCTAAAACCGGTTGTGTGGGGCCGCAGTGGCAAACCACGTGACTTTCTGGGTGTTTCTTAACTCTTGTGTCACATGACGGTGATGCCAGTGTTTTTGCCAAGTGTTGAAGGCGAGAACAGTTAACCTCATAGCTAGCAGATAATAACTTAAATAAATAGAAGCTGCCAGAAAGCTTTGGGGGGTTTTGTTATCAAGAGCAGCACCTAAGCATTGCTTCAAGTCAGCTCGCGTGACTTTTGTCTTCTTGCTGTTGTTGTGACGCTAATGTTAGCTTAGCTAGCTGGCCCAGCGACTGCTAACAGAAGCTAACTCGCTGCTGTGTTGTGTTGTATTGTGTTGCTGTGATTTTGCGCAAACAAGTGCTGAGCCGGCCCGAGTGTAGAAACAGAAACATGGTGCAAATCTGTGGTGTTCAGTCATTGTTCCTGGGAGTAACGTTATCCATCATTTTCGGTGAGTGTGTTTTCTGTTTATTTCATATTTATAATACATTATACACTAACTCCGAAGGTCGCAGAAGAGCTGCACTCAAAATAGCAAGACCTCAACGTTTTACAACAGGCTGTGTGTGTACAGGCTAAAGATTTAAAACGTGTCAATGTAACTAAATAATTATTAGTGTGTTACTGTGGTTAAAAAAAATATATATATATAGCCTTAACGGACCTGAGTGCCCCACGCTCCAGAAGTAAATGACAAGGTAAATGCTGAAGCCTCGCTGGGTGTTTGCTTGCTCATTACCTGTCCTTTGTCCAGTAGCTTGAAAATCTAGGGCACGTACATATGCAGCATTTGGGCCCTGTTTTTTTTTTAATTAAGTGTAAACCAAATTACCTGTAGTTTATTGGGATGATTATTATGAAAGGGAGTGTCTGAAAAAACCTGTTAAATAAATGTGACGCTAGACCATGAGGTTTTACAGTGTTGTTGACAGATTTCAGCTCTTCTTTAGTTTAGGCTCTTGTCCACTGATCAGAAGAGCAACAAAGCCCTTAACCCTGTTTTCTCTAAAGGTGCTATACCTTCGCCCTTGTTTGCAGAATTAAGGTAAGGTTAATATTGCCATTGGGTAATTGTTGCTAGGCCAGTTTGTTACAGAAGTAGCATAAGCCATAAGTAACAGGTACAAGTAAAAACACAAGATTAGAAACCTGCTAGTATTTGTCTTAACTTGGTTTGTCTTAGCAAGTTGTAACATTTTATTTCCATAACTAAAACCATCAAAGCACTATTGACAAAATATTGTCATTGTCAGGTTACTGATTGCAGTCCTCTAAAAAAAAAAAAAAAAAAAACTGCATTACTTTTTGTTCCACTTCTTAGTGAAAATCCTGCAGCTTTAAGCCCCCAACTCATTTGGAAGGATGATGTTGACTGATTTCCCCGTGATACTTTTCTTTCTTTGTTTTCTCCTTTGGGAGCTTAATGTAACTCTCCCCACTTTCACACTGCAACTCCTGTCCTATCAGAAACTTGAATAGAAGAGACCTGAGGAAGATTGAATTGGAGAAATAAGAAGATAGAACATTTATTTATTCTTTGTTCACAATCAGAATAGAGTTGTGCTATTAGCAGAAAAGTAATGCATGAAACTTGTTTTCTGTGCATCAGTTTATTTTTCAGTCGAATATGTGCTGAATCCGCTGTGGCGGCCCCCCCTTTGGAAAGCCGAAAGTACCTTATATACTTCAGCATGTTTAAAATATATGCACAGTTACTTATGTAACTATATTTAGATATAGTTCTAAATATAAAAGTTTGAAAAATAAATTTGCTCCCTCTCCCTCAATAAAATCAGAATCATTAAATGCTTTAAAAAAAAAAGTGAAAGTTTTAAATGCTGGGCACTCAATATTTTCTGCTTCTCTCAGTACTCTGTTCTGGCCAACCAGAGTTTTAACGTCACACTTGTATACACTGCATTTGAACCCAGTCCAGTTGTTTTGGAACGTGCTTTATAGTCAGATTTACAGTAAACGCAGAGAAACTTTCCAAGTTCAGCAGATGAATGAGGGAATGTTTTTGAGTGTTGGCTGCTGGTTGGACAGAGCAAGCAAATTAATTCTGAACATAATCAGCATATTAAATTGAGATGAGAATAACTGAGCTGGAGGCCTTTAACTCCCACTGCACTGCTATTTTCTATTTGGCATTTGCAGTTACTAGAATAATCTTCTGATGTAGGAGGCTACTTTTTTTTTTAATCAGCTCATTGCTGGGTTCAGCTCTTCAGTTATTAAATGCATATTCATATTTTGTACCTTTTCATTTATAGACCAGCTGATTCAGTGAATAACGGAGAAAAAAATCATTGTTGTAGACTTTCTGTGTTCAAAAAAAGTTTAATTAGATGTCACCAAAATTAATTCAGCTAATGATGAAGCATTTACTCTGGGCCCTTTTTTTTTTATTAAGCGCATATTATCAATATCATTGTTTATGTCAGATCTTTATTAGTGTTGGCTATCCTGAAACTTTGTAGTGTCTGACTTGTAAACAATGGTGTTTTGCAGCTACTGTTCTGCACCAGGGCTTTGCTACTGTTGCCCCGCCCACTCCTGCGCCGCACAAAGAACCCGGAAGACCTGAGAGAGGACACTACAACGCCACTAAAAACGGCACCATCTGTTTAATGGCATACATGGGCCTCCAGCTCAACATCTCCTACACCTCCATCTCCCAGAAAAAGGTGCTGAAATAAAAGCTGCATGTAACTTCTGTGTGAATACAGCACATCAGACTAAAAGTATTAATACAAATAGTGTTTAATGATATATTTACAGGTTGTGCAGGATGTGGTGAACATTCAGCCCAAATTAACAAACAGCTCTGGATCGTGTGACTCTGACAGTGCCTCCCTGGAGCTCACAACAGACAAAACCAACCTCACCTTTGTCTTCACTCTGGTGAGTTTGTCATGCCTTTTCTTTTTATCATGTACTTCCTAAAAAGTCCACTAGATGGCAGCTGGCGCTTGAAATAAACCTGCTCTAATGCACTTGGACGTCCTGTTGTTTTGTTCCACTAGAATACCACATCCAACAAGTACCACTTAAGTGAAGTGGCCATATCAGCGGCCTGGCCAGACATGACAGGTGAGTGTCCTCGACTTCTTAGGTTACATCCAGGCCCTCTGTATCTGATTAATGAGCACGTGTCCAACCTATTCTCTGATCTCAGTGCAGTGTTTAGTCTTTTTGTATTCCAGTTTTCTTTTGACTTTTATTTTTTTGTTGACAGAAGCATCATAAACAGTGTTCAATATCTCTATGAAATATAGGCATATGTAATACAGAAACTAAAACAGCCACCTTACAATAAATCTTTTTGAAATATTTTTTTTTTCATCTTGAATGGTTTAAAATGAAACAGCTGGGAGTGCATGGTGAGAGAATGAGGAGGTCACATGTTGCTCAGGTCCTTATCTAATCAGGGATGTTGTGATGGTACCTGAAGCCACCTGCAGCACATTGAAAATGCATTTGAAAACTCCTTGGCATTAATGATTCACCCCTTAGTCTAAAGCGGCTTTCACGCTGGACGCGGCATGCACTGCAGTTCTCTCCTTTGGTTTGAGAGAACTGCAGAAGACGGAGCGATTTAGGCCGTGTTTTTAAACCTTCGGATGTCAGTGTGTTTTCTGTACCTCTTTTCATCATTACATCAAGCACTTTCATAGATTTGTTGAGCTATTTGGAGGACAGCATAACAAAACAAAGCTGTTTTCATTTATTGCGACCTACAACAAGCTGTGCAACTGTTAAAACACAAACCAGACGTGTACTTGGAGGGAAGCCTGTTTCCAAGAAAGCGTTTTCCACCTTGTTTCTTTTTGGCCATGCAGGCAGTTGTCGCAGCACGCAGCGGTCAGAGTTCAAATTTGTTTGGTGTTTGTTCAGATTACTTTGCTTCTGAGCTGTATGGTTTTAAAGCACAGCACTTTATGAGTCCTGCGTGCACTTCGTTTCCCTTTATCAGTCTTGACTTGAAGTCCGTTACACTTAAAGGGGATCTGTTCAGTTCAATTCAGTTTCAGTTCAATTCAGGTTTATTTAAATAGCGCCACATCAAACCACCAGTCACTTCAAGGTGCTTTATACCGCAAGGTAAAGGCCCTACAGTATTTGGGAGAGATCCCCTATGAGCCAGCACTTGCTAACAGTGGAAAGGAAAAACTCAGTTTTAACTGTAAGAAACCTCTGGCGGAGCCAGGAAGCTTGATCTTCCTTAATTTCTCATACACACACAGTTGTGGTCAAAAGTTTACATCCACTCATCATGGGCGTGAATGTGAAGAGATCGTTGTCCTAGCCGGTCTTTAAGTGGTGACGTAGAATTCCATTTCCGGGTCCAAAATCTCCCGTGTTCAATATGCAGCAATGCTGTGTCCCTCGTTGTTTTGACCGATCCGAATGTAATAACCTGGGGCCGCAGGCTGGCCGTGGTGTGGTGCAATAGCGCCCCCTACAGGCGCTATTGCACCTATAGCCTTGGGTCGAGGCCGCCGGATGTGAGGGCCCGTTCATCACTGCTTGCAGCTTTAATTTTGAACTATGATTCATGCAAAGCTACTTCAGCAGAGTCCAGGGATAAAAATATAGAACTGGAAATTAGCACGATAGCCCCTCTTCAGTTAATCTAAAGCAGCTTTCATCACTTAGTCATGGCTTAAATTACTGAGACTGTTGTTCTGCTGTGGTGTCTCTTAACCCTTTATTTACCACTGGCCCGCCGCACTTCAAAGGTGCTGCCATTTGCGGACTTCTGGCAACAATTATCGTAATAACTCTGTTGGGTGTGAAACGCAATTTCTCAGCTTTCAGAAACTGTTTGAATTTTTCATAATTTTCTGTGTAATTGTATAATTTCGATAATTCAAAGTGCATTTGATCAGATGTCTTAGCAGTGACACGCTCGGCATTAATCAGCTGTTCACGGCAAGTAAGGGCAGGTAACAGGTGTATCGGGGCGATCACCTGCTGTTACAGGGTTAATTTACCAAGGGCATCGGTAGATAATAATTCTGAGACCGCACTACAGGTTGCAGTTTTGCAGGTGTAGTTGGGGAAAAAAGACAGTATGCAATCAAATCCTTATCTGTGCATTAAAGTTACAGTGAAACCGAAACTGCAGTGTTTCCGTGCACTGACATGTTTGCAGGTCATGCAGAAAATGTGGCCAGGGTTCAGCATTGTAAGGTTACCGCAAACTCTATCTATTTAGTTCACTTTCATATATATAAGCGCTCAACTTTAATAACAGGTTGTTCATTCTCTGTCATTTTTTTCCTTTTTCATATTAATCTGTTTTTACACTGGATGCACTTGTCTGTTCTTCTGTCTTAGGGCGCTTTTCAGTCACTAACGGCAGTCTGGACTACCTGCGGGGAACCCTGGGGTACTCGTACTTCTGCCGCGAAGAGCAGACTCTAAACGTGAACCAGAATTTGTCCATCAACACCTTCCAGTTGCAGGTGCAGCCTTTCGGTGTTACAGGAGATAAATTTGGAGCAGGTAAACACCTTCATCTAGCAGAGTGTGGTTACAATGAATCATCTCCTACTTGTCCTTTCACACGTGTCCCTTTCCTCGCAGCTGAGGAATGCCAGTTGGATGAAGATGACATGTTGATCCCCATCATAGTTGGAGCAGCTTTAGCGGGGCTCGTCCTCATCGTGCTCTTGGCCTACCTCATTGGGAGGAAGAGGAGCCACGCTGGCTATCAGAGCATCTGAGGTCACTCCTCACTCACATTGTCAGAGGCTGAAGCGCGGCCCTACCCCACCTGAAAATTAACCACTGTCTTACGAGACTTAGAGCTCGCCCCTCGTCCCCTCTGTCCCTCCATATTTCTCTCCCTGCCTCTGTGTGTGCTGTTCTTTGCCTTCATCAGTAACACTAATTATTATCACTTTATCGAGGTTAATATGTGCTTTCTGAACTGACCCGCTCTTTCTAAAAAAAAAAAAAAAAAGGGATTCATTTATAAGATTGTAATGAAATGAGAATAACTTCTTCTTATACCGTGTAAAGCAGAGGATGCATGTTGTAAAGGGTCAATTATAGTCCTCAAGTTACTATTTATGATTTCTGTGAAAGGAATTTTGAGGGATTTGGGGATTTTTGAGGATTGTCTGTTACAGGATGACCATTTTTATTGGTCCGGTCTGAAATTAGGTTTGCTGTCATAAAGGGAATATTTCTGCCAGTTACGCTTAAACCGCGTCAGACAGTTGAGATCTGACTTATTTACCTGCAAGTTGGATGCACGTTTGAAAGAACGTAATAAAAACACAATAACCTAATCCTAAAAAGGATGCGTGAAGATTCCCCTAATACTCAGAATTAACTTTTTTTAAAAACACAGTTGGTATTGCAAAGCTCTTCATCCCCTCTTAGGAGTACGAAGCACATTATCTGTAGATGCTGTTTACAATGTTGTACGATTTGAGACAGTTTTATTTTTGTGGAAATTGACTCATTTGCTTTCTTGCAGAGTTTGCAATTGCAAAATTTTAAGCTGCAGCCAGAAGACTTAGCATTAAGAGTGGAAAAGGTGTTTGTTCAGATTAAACATATGAGTCTGAGTTAGTGAGCTTTGTTACCTTTGCTCAGAGCCAGGACAGCTTTCTCCTCCCGCTTCCTTTCTTTAACCAACATACAACCTTTGGCTGTAGCTTTACACTGACGAGCCAAAACATCAAAGCCACTGGCAGGTGGAGTGAAGAATAATGGTCTTTTGATTTCAGTGCAGTGTTCTGCTGGGAAGGGTTTGGTGCTGGAATTGATGTTGATGTTTCTGTAGGTTTTCAGCTTGAACTTAAGGCAACTGGACTTCTTTTTTTAGGCATCTCCCATCCAAAAGTCTTCTGCATTTCAAAAAGCTGATGGGGGACTCCTAGGTGTCCTAGAACTAAAAAAAAAAAAAAAAAAAAAAAAAAAAATCCAGCTGCCTTCAACTGACATTAAGACAATTCATGTGGATGTTACTTTAATGTGTAGCATAAACCGTACTGGATATTCAGCACACAGCAGCATGTCAGCTGCATCTCCCCACAGAACAATGCACCACACCACACTGCAAAAACATCCCATGAATGGCTTGAGGAACATGAGAAAGTGCCAAATTTGTTGACCTGGCCTCCAAGGTGCCGGGATCCCAAACAGACCAACGGTCCGTAAAAAGGAACACACGATCCTTACCAGAGCACACCACAGGACACCCCAGAGGTCCTGTGTCAGTGCTTTTCTACTCAATTTAAGCATTCAGAGTACTTTACTACAAGCCTCATTCACCCATTCACATAAACATTCATACAAGTGCAATAAGCACTTTTTAACCTAACACACACACACTCCGATGGATGCATAGGGAGAAACTCGGGGTTCAGGGTCTTGCCCAAGGATACTTTGGCACGCAGGTTGGAGGAGCCAGGGATCAAATCACAGACCCTTTGATTAGCAGACAACCTGCTGTACCTGTCAGACCTATTTTGGTGGCACAAGAGGGACGTGTGCAGTTTTAGGCAGCTGGTTTTAAAGTTGTGGCTGATGGGTGCGTATTCACTGTATAGATACTGAAACAATTTAGATACTCTTCTCATGTAACAGTGCACAATGGCAATTCCCACAGTGCTGATAGACACTCCTGTGGATTCTACTGCTATAAAACACAAAAAACAGGATCTAACAGCATTGCTGGTTTCAATGAAGACAGCCAGAACCTCTCCGTAGAAATGTTGATTTGTTACTGTCCACTGGCTGGTGTTGCTTTGGGGTGGGATTTTGGTTGCTGAAGGAAGAGAAGTTTAACTGAAGTGCTGAGAAACGGCCCCGTGTCATTATTAAAAAGGCCAGAGTGCTCTGGTCAGTGTTCGTCAGTGCCTTCCCAGCTGTAAGATGGATGGAATTCAAGTAATGCTAATTTCACTTAAGTCCTCACTCACTCACCTACACTGTGCTGCCATAAATGAGACATGTTCAACGTCTCCTGTAGCCTCCGTGTACCGTTAATACCATAAATATGTATTGTTTGATGTAGTAGGAAAAATACCGATTTTTTGTGTTTTCCCCCCTCCCTCATCTTAATACTCATACAGTTATTTAATACAATTTTAATGGATTTGTCTGCATATTTCTTTTTTAAGGAGAGGTCAATAAAAGTGATGACTGAGGCCCTTTGACTCTCTGTTTTGCCTTCATTCTATTTGTTAGCAGACAAACCTGTTCCTGGTTGGTTTTGTTTGTTTGGGCTCCTTAGAAGGGGAGGTTCATTGTTTGACAATTATGGTACTGAATACCATCAAAGACTAAATTCCAATATAATTTTTCAATGAACACAAAGGCATATTTACAGTGTTTTAAACCACAGTTTTGAGGCTTGGATAAAGTTAAATAACCAAGTTCATACCTGTCAGTAAAGAGTGGGAGGAGCTAGATGAACTTGGTGTTTGACTGTCAAAACAGTCCCTGGGCAACATGGAGCCTGTTACCAAACACATGTTGACTAAATAATGTAAATGTCACCAGGAAACTGCAGATTTGCATCAGTCCGTGCAGACGCTGGATCTGCAGGGGTGGGGTCGCAGAGGATACAGAGCAACTTCTGAGGCACAAAAGGACTACGAAACAGGCTTATATGATGCAATGTGAACATGAGGAAATGTAAACGATTACAAAGAGGCACAGAGTGACTTAAAGCCCTGTGTCCAGAACAGGTGCGCGTACAATTTAATAAAAGCAATGGCATCAAATTCCAAAAAGTGCAAATATATTTTTTAGAAAACATAAAGTGCATCAGTGCCAAATTAGTTGTCTAATATTTTCGATAAAATAATGCGTTTAAATTATTTGCATATCATTTGCGTTGTTTTTATTTACATAGTGTCCCGACTTGTTTGTGAACTGGTTGTGTGTAGGAGAGCCACAGTCTGTCCATAGCTGTTGGGGATTTGGGTTTACAAATAGCAGCTATTCTATATTTAATATTTTAGTCTTTATGGTTGTTTATCTGTATCATTATCAGTATTCATTCATTTCTATTTGCATATTTACTTATCATACTTTATGATAGTGTAGAGATTATTATTGCCTAGAGTGAGGTCAGTGAGTGGAGTTTGTGCCTCTGCAGATTTAAGATGGAATTTTGAGTGTATTTAGTAAAAGAACACATCCCAGTTTAGCTTTTAGCTAAAATGAACAACATAATTTGTAGTGATTTGTCTGGCCAAGCAGGTTCAGGAGACACTTACTGGCCACTTTATTAGGTACATCTGTTCAACAGCATTTTAGTGGAAATATCTAATCAGCCAAACGTGGCAGCAATTCAGTACATTTAGGCATGTGGACATGGTAAAGAAGACCTGCTGAAGTCCAAACTGAGCCTCGGAATGGGGGAGAAAGGTCATTTAAGTGACTTTGAGCGTGGCAGGAAAACATGACTGGCGGTGGTGTAATGGTGTGGGGGATATTTTCAATTTCTTCTTATTTTCTTAGTACCAACTGAGCATCATTAAACCAGCACAGCCTCCTTGAGTATCGGTGCTGACCATGTCCATCCCTTTATGAGCAGAGCATACCCATCTTCTGATGGCTGCTTCCAGCAGGGTTGGGATGTGGTGGAACGAGAGATTCACATCACCAAGCTGACAGAGATCTGATGTGTTTTCAAGGTGTTCCTTTAATTTTTTTTTTTTTTTTTTTTTTTTTGAGCAGTGTATTTTGTGTAAGAGAGGCGTCAAAAGCAAAAGCAAATCCTTAAAAACCACAAGCACAGCCTTCACAGTTAGATACCCAGTCTCCCTGATTAGAGTGTAACAAAGTATAAATCACAGAAGCAACCAGAACAAGTCACCAATATGTACATTTCATACAAAGTTCCTGACTGTACAGCGTCCTTTAGTGCATCCTGAACTTCATGGTTATCTTGATTCCTCCGCGAGGATTTGTTGTCTGCATTTCTCTCTCAGTTTACCGATAGTTGACATGGACAGGCTCCCAGGTTCTGTGAAGATCTTCTGCAAAAGAACAGTTAAGGGTCACTTAGAGGTGGTAACAGACTCACGCACACCTTTTTTCTACCCAAGATCCAAATTAAAATTACAATTATAAGAAAAAGGGATATTTATTTTCTTCTGCACAGTCTCATCCACAGAAACCACTTTCTTCTCAATTAAGAAGTAAAATCTAAATAAAAATGATTTATTCCAGAAGATATGAAGGTAAGCAGTGAAAATTTTCAGTGGCTTTTCCCTCTGACTGCGTTTGTTCATCTCACCTGCGTGAAGGTGTGGCAGTCCAGAGTGAAATTCCCACAGGTGATCTGTTTGAAGCACTCGCACACATCGGGTAAAGAGCGTGCTCTCAGGATCTGGGCCTGGTGGTGAATGATGAGCGTAAGAGCCACACGGAAAAGTACTTTGGAGCCCTCGTAGAAAAGACAATCCCAGACCCGCAGGACAGTCTGCAAGTACAGGACGGAAGAAGGACGTCAGTTAAATGATTGCCACGAGCTTCTCGTTCTTCTCTTCCATCAAAGCCTGACTTTTGCCTCACCTCAATAGGGAGTATGTCAATGTAGAGGCAGATAAACCAGCGCGACACCACCAGCGTCCATATACCGGGGTACTGGTCCATGAGCTGCCCCACTGCAGGAGCTTTGACTTTCACCAGCTCACCAAGAACCTCCTGGTCAGTCTTCAGCCCCATCATGGCCGGGGTGTAGTAGTCTGCAGTGACCCACATTCATTGTTTGTTAGCCATTAGAGAGATTTATATATTACAGAGCGGCACATTAATGTAACCTTGGAGTTACATTAAAAATTCATTTAACAGACCTCCTTAAGGAAAACTGATCTGGGTAATTGGTCAGTATTTTTCCCCAGCACTTCAGAAAACCAGACTCACATAGTTACAGGTGTGTTTGCCATCTACCTGCAAAGAGGAAAACATAAAGGTGCTCCCCCCACCATCCTGAATCTCCATTTTTATGAGCTGCAGTGCGTGCTACATAGATATCGTGTAATCGAGACAGTATTCCTAACTGGGAAGTGGCCGAGGTATATGTTTGAGGCCCTGTTCCCTAAACAGCTTTCATGTTCCTTTTGCAAGGCTGCTGCTGCAAGCATGAATTTGTTCTTAATGACTTCTCTGAATTTAAAAAAAATGACTGTGTGGATATGATATATCTGAACATTTCAGGCCTCAACCTGCTGCTTCCGCTTGACCTTTCATTGCAGTATCTGCTTTTCATTTTTTTCACTTCACATAACATGAAGTTCCCTGAATAAAATGAGTCTCTCATTGTGTACACGCGTACCATGTTGTACACAAAGAAGATCTCAAAGATTTATGTGTACGTTTCCTTTGCTGTGCTTACAGAGTGATAGCTGAGGCTGCCACTGGCCCTTCAGATGCACCTTGAGAACCCTGCATCTCTAAAGCAGAACAGGTTAACCTATGCAGTGACTGCACAGGGTAGGGCATGTTTGTTGTGGGGTGGGCAACTTCGATTTAAAAAAAAAAAAAAAAAAGCAGCCCTGAAAAGAAGCTGGCATTAACTGTCACTAACCTGGGAGTATTCTCCCCACCAATGCATCCATGAGCCAGAAGGATTTCTCTTCATCTTTTGTGATGATCATGAGGTAGCCTGCAATGAAGTTCATGCCCTAGAAAAAAAACAGAGCATGTTGGATGACTTAGAATATGAACTGATGCTGGGTACCTGCATGCGTGCATACAGTATGTTAGTTTGTATGATGAATAAGTGTACTGACTGATATGTGAGCTAACACATGAAGTTAAGAAGAAAAGCCTACACGTGTATTTGGTTAAATAAGGAAGTAGCCAGTCCTGATCTTTAGGTAAACAGACATTAGCTTAAATAGGGGGAGAGTCAACTCTTGTCCCTGATTGTGTTTTCTTCACCTGACAGTAGCCCACTGTGGGGTTATGGTGTCCATAAGCCAGCAGCACATTGTACAGAGCCTTCTGCATGCCTGGTTCTGCTTTGCTCTTGAACAGGATGTTGTCAGGAAAGGTCCTATGCATATCTTTAAAAAAGGAAAACAGAGAGACTCGCTATGATATAACTGAAGGAGTGATACAGCACGCTGTGTGCGGTGACAGTTTTGGTGCACCTGTGTGAATGGTTTCTTTCAGCTTGGCGTCGTGCTCGGTGGCCAGCAGAGACTGGTAATAGCCCGGCTTTTTCTCCAGCTGTTCCTGGGCACCACTAGCTGCCATCCAGATCCTGGCACGGTGCTCATTAGGCACACCTTTACGCACAAACCTCTTCACTGCCAAGACATGTTTTATTATTACCCATCACATGACCACAGAGCTCCAAAAACAGAAGGTTTGTTTTGTTTTGGGGGTTTTTTGTACCCGTCAAGTTCTTCTCCACATGAGGCTTCTCCTGAAGGAGCTTCGACCATCTCATGGACCTTCTGTTGAGGACAGCCACATATTGATTCATCATCTCCTTGTAGGAATCGAAATCGTCACGTCTCTCGAAACCATAGGGATCGATCCTGCTGGGACAAACCCACACAATTCCCAACCGGTGAATGTCCATATACACAAAACTGATAAAGGCTGTGAAATCAGCCTCCCTCCTCCCTTCTTTCATTTTCCTATTCAGTGATGACAGACTCTACAACTGCCTCCACTGGGTAGGGTTTCCGTAGCCGAGTGATCAAATACCCCAGCTGGATGAATAGTTAAGTCTTAAATTACTTCTAAGGGGAGCAAGGAGCAAAATTCAGACTCAAAATAACTTTAGAAAAGTTTTTAATCCCTTAAAAGACAACAGGTGACAGGCTTTAATGGCAGATTTACGAGTCATAAGATAAAATACGAGGTGGAAATACACTAAGTTGAAGAGGAAGAAAGATGTCAGTGAGGAAGCAGCAGGTAAATACGCTGTATAAAGATCACAGCCCACAAACAAAGAAGAGCAAAATTTGAGAATATGAACTAATCAAAAGTCAGTAAAACAAAGATGCCACCAAAGAGCACTGCCTTTAACACAAAGCTTACCTGGCACTGTCCTTATAACAGGTCAGATCCTGAGCAGCACTTCCCTTCGTTTCCCCCTCCATTGTGTCTCATGTGCCGCAGGTACAGTCGTCCACCAAAGCAATAAACAACCTGCAGCGAGAGGGTTATTTCATTTTTATTCCCTGGAAAAGAACTGACTGCTGTCAAGGTAAATAACAAAGCAGTCTGTGTGTCATGTGTCTCACCTTACAGCAGCCACTGAGAGGAGGAGCTAGCTGAGGGAACACACAGGTAACAGCGGCAGGCGTGCACTTTTATTTGCACACAAAACATTTGAGAGGAAGAGACACGGTGGTGTTTGCTCTTGTGTCCTCCGGCGCCTGTAATTCCACCAATTTATAAAAATAAAGGTTATCTTTTATTTCTTGCAGATGTTTAAAAATGTAATAGGAGCCAACACCATTCCCTCTGTTTGGATATTATTAACATGGAGAAATAAAGTGGCCATAACCAATATTTTGCATTAGGAATACATCACACGTGTTCTGAAAGGTGTAGCCTGAAGTAATAAATCATCAGACAGTCTCACCTTATATCAGCATTATTTCTGACGGACAGACAGACACAGTTACATTTCGGAGCTGGCATCTAAAAAGCCCGATATCTCCACCTAAACCACCTAAACCACAGCCTCGATATATGAAATGAACATATTTCATATATGAAATATATGAACATATGCACCACACTCACATCCCAGCACTCCCCCTCCCCCACTGTGTGCCAGCCTTCTATCCTGTTTATTTTAGCTTGTCCTGTTTTCTGTGTTGTATGTCCATGTCCTGTGTTACTGCTCTTCTATTTCTGGAAGTAAATTTGGACGTAGCCTCCAGGTCTGAAAAATGACCTGGAATGCTGAAGCGCCTCAAGCCCGCATTCTTCTTTTATGACCTCAGTAAACGCTTTCCTGGTAGCTTCATTTGACACTTTAAAACCTCGGTTTTAACACAATATGACACTCGTTTGTAGGTTGTGGTCCGTTAGAGTCAAAACTGGGAAGTAAAGCAGTGAAGGGATGGATGGATGGAATTTCATGTGTAATAATATTCTTAAAAGTATCTTTATCTCTTCCATAGCAACATTATTTTACCTGCCTGCTCCATTTATTTTTAGCCAGAAACGTAGTGGGAATGCTTTTATTAACAGAGCCGTTACTTTCTAATTATTTACAAAGCAATGCAAAGATGGACTTTTTTGAAATGCTCTCTGTTAACTCCAAG